>JAACJT020000075.1:2781697-2796679 GCA_009936485.2 Gymnarchus niloticus
CAAGAACACGTCCCTCTCGGGCCCCAGAGGCGGCCGCCGTCATCCGGGGCCTCCCCCGGGGGCGTCCCCGGTTTAAGCCGGGGGGGGGGGGCAGGCCCCCCCCCCCCCCCCCAGCTGAGCTGAGACTCTGCCTGGCGCTGAAAGCTCTTGGTAACAGCACAGCTTGCTCATCTCAGGCTGGTGAATCCTTCGCATGACTGCAGGGCCTCTGCTCGCTGTGCTTCTATATGTACAGGGTATTAGCTAAGGGTTTGCATACGACCGCATACGCTGCATACGGCCGACTGTTATCAGACTAGTCCTCCTGATCGATACGTCGCTAGTAACAGCCAAAGGCACTGGAAATTCGAACCCATGGCGATTTCCGATCCATTTAAATGTGTCTCACTGTGCTCACTGGAATGGTACAGACCGGGGGACCGATGAGTGGCGTCTTCCGTTTAGCTCTCAAACAAAGAGGCCCCTGCAACTACGTGGTCCTACGTATCAGAAGATTTTGCGGGTACGTTTGCATCGTGGTTTGACTTTCCGGAGAACAACATCTGCCAAGACACTCGCTCCTGTGTTAATCCACCGATATACGAGAGATCTGACACAAAAGCCACGACGTACCCATTACGTTTCTACCAGCGCTGCTAAAAAAAAAAAAAAATAAAAAAAAAATTGTTTAATAAAAAGTCCTTGCTGCCTGGTTTGACCCATTTCCGCAGCTCTCAATTAAAAGCTGTATAGCATTTGGGACCCTAATGCATTTTTTACAGAATTATCCAACCCGGATAGACGGCAGAGAAGAGATCTGGTCATGTATAATTTGACCATAAGTGCTGATAACTGATAACTCTAATATTAAAAGTCTGTTTTCCACAAACACACAGAGTGATGTTAAACCGCATGTAATGGTTTAAAAGAAAAGGAAAAAGCTGAAAATGTACATTAAAAAAGAAACAACCAACAGCTATGCTGAAGATGAGCTTTCGGTTTAGACAGCTCCTCCATGTCCATGGACTGGGCAGCTTCCAGACCATTCCATCTTCACAGGTAAACGTATTTCTGATATCAGCACCTATGGGTACCTCCTCTCCTGAATGAACCCTCCACTATTTGCGACCTCTCGGCTTGTTAAACGGACTCTGGCTTGTTGCGGTGTGGCCAACCGACACGGAGCACGGACTGCATAAATGTCAAGTCACAGGGTTAGGAAAAAAAAAAAAAAACATTCAAATGTATTTTAATCAATAACCAATATCTACGGAAGCAGTAACGTTACACCGCATAGCACCGGGGCAGCGAGTAGCAGGATCTGGAGGGAAACGTGAGCTGAGGACATCACCCATCACTCCAAGAGTGGTGCGAAGACAAACCTCTGTGAACAGCATCGCCGTGACTGTCTGACAAATGAAAACTGATCCTATTTACACGTATTCAATATGGATCAAATGACGATCGATGCGTGAACGGTACCTGGCCAAGGTTTTTTTAATTTGCTTTCAGCATCAGTGCATCTGATATTCCAGTGGGAAATGAACCGTCCCGAGTCCTTTCAGCTACGACACAATTCTACTCTGGACGAGTGGTGATTTTTGATAGTACAGGTCCATCCCCATACCACAGCTTAACGAATGTTTGTGTTAGCCACTGGATCCTCTGCATCGGCATGATGTGGCATCAGTCTAATTCAGAAATCAGAATCTCTGAAAGTATACTGCAACTTCACTCTGAAAGTGCACGCCGTTCAGTTATGGCGAACGTGATTCGACACGATATTTTTTTTTGTCTGTACTACTCTTTGATTGCAACCAAATCAACGTCTCGGTGCAAAATTCTTACTGCATGCACATTCTTTTAGAAGATACATTCATCCAAGGAGACCTGCACGCTGGCAGAGAAAACAGAGCAGACCGTAGTTATGGTGTGACTCATTTCAAGGCAGAAAGAAATTAGCCCACTGCTTTATCTTATTCTCAAGAAATTATTGCAGATTTATGACATTCTTGTGTAAAGTCGCTACAACATAGCAGAGGGCCTATTTCCTCAAACCCTATCTTGCCAAATTTTCACATTTAACTATGGTGTGCCCAGTCAACAGTCAGCAAAATGAAGGCCATGAAAATTCTGGTATACTGTCAAAATAATAGCTTGGCGAGAAATTAATATGCTTTGGGCTAAGGGGCCAGGAAAACAAAACTGAAAGCAATTTAGAAAGAGCAGTTGATGCATCATCACAAACTGACCTGAAACCACGGTTCAAAGACAAAGGTCTAACAGAAGGTGAGGAAAATTGCAGATGAACAGAAACTCCAGGCAAAGAGCAATCATGCAGGCAGATAAGCACTGACATTTAAATGCACGTAATCTGAACCACTTAATTAGCATGCAGAGATGTATTACAGTTTGTCAGTACAGTACAGCGTTAAAACTAGTTTGACCGAAATTCACGTATGGCCCACACGCCCTGGCCTGGAGAACCTTAACCTTGCCCCCCGTCCTCTCGAACCTTAACCTGTATTCTCTTACAATACCGTGTGCATCATGGGAGCCGAGAGCTGGATTAACATAAACACTCTAGCAGTAGGGCATCAGTTTCTCACAAAAAAACGATTTCTCATACCACAGAAAAGTACAAGGTGCCTCAGATCGTCTTACAAGTCACCGAAAAATAAAAAAAAAATAAAAATACTGCTTCTTCTGCAAAAAAATAGACCCCTTTTTTATGTTGTGACAATTAAGAGGGGCTCAAGATGCCTCAAGAGCCGCTAATATTAATGGCATGTAAAACTAACCGGACCGGGCTCTTTAAGAAAAGGTTCAGGTAACAGGCATACCGTATGACGGCCGAAATAACTTTATTTAAGAAGAATAGCTCACTCAAGGGCTGCAGCGACACTACGGTTTGCTCCCTCCTCGCGAATCATTACGGAAGAATCACCTGCTTACTGGAAACGTACTGAGCACAAAACAGGCTGCTGTGTGGAGCACCTCCTATAGAAACAATACGGCTGTAGGTCTGAAGGCAAAGTTAACGGGTTCTAACCTCAAGCACCTGAGGAGTTTTACATTCGCATACAGAGACTATATATTAAGTCTGTAAGACACCCTGGACACACTGCTAAGCAAATCGATTATAATGGCAACAGGACCGGCTTCTGAATGTGTAAGGCTTCAGCCTGCCCTCGGCCTCGCAGATAAAGCTGTAAGAAGCACCAAACGAGCTCTTGAGAGTTTGAGGAACGAGCCGGCGGCCACGTTCGCACGGCTCCGGAATGAGTGGGCGACAACATCATGGCGAAAGTAAGATGTTGCTATGCCTTCTCGCTCGTCCGGTTAGTGGGATTTGATTCAGTGCATCTTCCGACAGCTCTATGGCAGGAATATCAGTGACGAGAGTGGACCTACACGGCACCGTCTGAAAGGCAGCAGGGGGCACCGCTTTCATTTACCGTGGATGAATCAATCCAAAACAACTGGATACAACTCTGAAGAACGGTGCCAGTGCAAAATTCACCACGGCGTGCAGCTGCCACGTTCGTCTACGCTGAAAAGCCAAGCAGAAGACGGGGCGTCAACAATTTCCTGGACCTTTCAGCAAGTAAGGAAATTCTTGCTGAAATGAAGGCACACGAAGCAAGTGTGTGGACGCAGGTTTTTACCTAGGGGCAAGGCGAACAACAGCACAAGGCACCAGCAGTGGGCATAATGGTGAAAGAAGGAAAGCTGGCTGCCCACCGAGACCCCAAGAGGAGAATCACTTGGACGAGCGAAGGAAAGCTGATTACGTGCGAAAATGGGCAGAAGTATAAAACTGTATTATTAGTCACTCCCAACACTCATTTTATAAGGAAGCCACAAAATATTTCGAATGGGATGCACTGAAAATGGGAAGGAAACACCCTGAGGAAAAGGCTGCTTATGCAGACGTGGCAGGCTACAGGGTCCCTTACCAGGAGATATTCCCACCTGCAACACTACATGTCAGACTTCTCCTAACCAACCGCACCTACTGCCAGAGCGACGAGGAAGCGTTCGCACACTCCACTGACACGCTGGGATAAAGGTATCGAGGTCAAAACCCGACGCTCTGCAGCTGATTCGTACAAGGCCGGAAAACGCTTTACATGGGGGGGAAACGGTCCATTCAGGACAGTTTTTAATTTTTATTGAGAAAAACCCTCCGGCCGTCAGTTTCAAGAGCCTTGATTATGGAACAAACGACGCTGTACGTGCACCGTGTAACCCCACGGGCCCTGTCCAGCCTCTCCTCCGGCCACGTTCAACATCCCGGCTAGGCTGGAAGTTTGATCCACAGTCCACTGACCGCTGAGTTCATCTCTGCTGAAATTTCATCCTTTTCAGGTCAGCAAGGCGTTTAAGAATAATTCTCGATATCAGGTAGCCCGATGAACAACCGGCTGAGTTCTGGGAGATCCACCAGGCTAGAATCACTTTCTGTGCGACAGCCCAAGCGTTACAGGGATGCATTAGGCGTGTGGGCTGGTTTCGGCTCGTCTACCGGCGAGGCCACTTAGAGAAAGCGGTCCAACAGAAGGGACCCGATGAAGGTGTCAGCACGGGATGCTGTGTGGTGGCCAGGTCTCAGCAGCTTACCTTCTAGGCAGCAGGTCCTCCACAGTCCCGAGTGGGTCATGACCTCCTCGTTCTTCTTGCTGGTCTCGTTCTCGTTCACCGTCTTGATCTTGCAGACGCCGCGGGAGTACAGCCAATAGTCGGTGCCCACCGCGATGGTCATCAGGCTGAAGGCGGCGAAGGCGCCCACCGTAGTCAGTAACATCTGAACCCCGCGGTCGAACAGCCCCATGTTCCCGCATTCCATGAAAGGGGGACCCCCTTTCCTCTTGACGTACAGGAAGTAAATATTTGTAAATTTGTGGGACCAAACTAAAGGGAAAAAAAAAAAACGGGGCGCCTTCGGGCTGAGTGTGGGGAGACGGGGGGTGGGGGGGGGGACGCCGTGTGCTCAGAAACGGGGAAGGGCTGTGTGCGTGTGCGTGAAACACCGGGTGAACCCAGAAGAACCAGCAAAGAGCAGCGGTCCCGCTACCCGGTCCAAGTTAACTACCACACGCGCGCCGGCGCGGGCGGGCGCGCGCGCGCACCAGCGGAGCCCGCAGCAGCGCACGCCGACCGCAAAGCCTCCGTCTACTGATACATCGCAGCGCCCGTCCCGGCGGTCCGGAGCGTGCGAGCGCGAGCCGAACGTCGAACGTGAAGGATGCGCCGCGGGCTCACGGCGCGAGCGTGACACGTGTCGCCGCGTCGCCTGCCATGTGTGCGGCCGTCCGCGCGCCGCGGCTCGTTTTTTTTTTCTTCCTAACCGAAGGCGACGGCCGCGTTACCGCGCCTACGAGTCCCCGTCGGCGTATATCCCGAACTTACTGTCGTTCCTGAAGGGAGAGCTCCAGGAGGTAAACACGAATACAGATACACTGATAAATAGCCCCGAGTGGAGAGGGAAACAACAAAAGAACAACAAAAAAACAACAACAACAGTCGAAATTAATAAGCGAGTGGGTACCGAATGTCGGAAATCATTAGCGAAACCGGCCAGTGGAGCCCGATAAAGAAGCGAGCCGAGCGACGGGAAGACGGAGCGCCGCGAAAGAGAGGGAAATAAGAACGCCTATCTCTCCTTCTTCCTAAAATTCCGATCCCCGGTTTCCATATGTGGCCTCTATCTGGCAGAAGGTCTCCACCGAGAACGGGAACCGGCTGTCGAGGCGGCGAGCATCCAGCAGCGGACGCCGGGCATCGGTGGACGTGGAGCCGCGCTGGAGATGAGGACGAGCCGCCCCGGTATCCAGATCAGAGCCAGCAGAGAGCCGCCTGCGCTGCCCTTGCGCCATGTAAGATAAGGGGGGGGGAAAAAAAAACAAAAAAAAACACAAGTATGATGAATGAAAAATGAAATCGGGAGGAAAAATATTACAGAGCAGCAGCAAAATACAGCAATCCCGTTTTTTTATGCCTGGTTTCCCTTGAGCGTTCAGACTGAAGACGAGAGGCAGGGAGGGGGTAGATGGTGGGAGGCTGAGGAAGGAAAAATGACAGAATCATAAGAAAAGATCCACGGCAGAAGCCAGAATATTCAGGGCATCTGGTGTGTCCCCTCTGTCCAGCCAAGGCTGATCCCCGCCTGCTACTGTCTAATCCCCCTGTTATTATAAGATTCCATCTTCTCCTCCACACGGACCCTTCCTCCAGTGGAAGCCAAGGCTGAAAGCTTGTTGCTGGATCTACATAAAAGATTATAATTTCGTCTTGGGGAGGGCGGGGGTGGTGCTTGCTTGTAAAAAAAAGGAAGGGCTGTGGGTCAATCGGGGTTCTCTAAAAAAAAAAAAAAAAAGGCACGGCGTTTATTCGTACATCTGCTTTTATCAGCATGTGTGTAACGGGGCAGCCTTTTAAATAACGTGTCCGGGTTCCCCTCAATATGACAGCTTCATCCTAATGTGTGCTGGGTCCTTACTTCTTCCTTGTCGAATTACATAGAATTCCTGATTAAGAACTATTAATCATAGCAGGAGATATACAGTACATATATACAGTACATCGTAGGATAAGACGTTTCACAGTCCCTCACACACTGGGAGATTACCCGGAGCCATTCAGATGAAGCATTACATCCAGAGGTGTGTTTGAACATTGTACTCGAACCCGGAACCTACTGGCACCTTGCCTTCCAGGAGATCCAGCTGTCTTCCCATTGAACGAAACGTGCTCGCATTTATCGCAAAGCTTCCGAACTTTGCCTCGCTGAAGTCAGCCCCAGAAATCTGGGTCAGCGTTCGACAATGAAGAGACTTTGCCTCGGCATCCGTGGTGCTCTTCGTCCTTGCTGTCCCCCAGGCTCAGCCTCATCCCAGCGCCTTGTCTCCCCCTCGCTTCTGCACCACGCCGTTACACTGACAGCCTTTTGATGGACCAAGACTAGGGGAGAGCAGCTGTGGTAGTGGTTACAGACCCGGGACGGCTTAGGAAACGTTTAAATTATTCATTTGCAATGAAATGCAAAATCAGACTAACGTAGGTATTAACATACTAGAAGTGTGTAAGCCTGCTGCATCTGGCATAGAATTCCACTACTTGGAAATTACGTGTGGGCTGTAATTTTAATGTTTGAAACAGCTTGATTTACATAGCAGAGCAAAGTTATGAGCTCTAAAAAGGTGTTAGCCAAGTTGCCCCCTTCATCTGTATCAGGCACGCCTGTATGCGTATTAGGCGAGCAGAGCCGGGAAGGTGATTGCCCCCATATGTTCCTGTTTATTGTGCATTTAATCCGCGCAGTGGATTAGCGCTGTAGGCCTACACTGCAGCTCGTCGGGAATGCTTGCTGGTCTCCTGCTCTGTGCCCCCCCTCTCTCTGGCGTAGAGGACGTATTTAGCATGCAGGTCTGCCCGTGCCCTGGACCAGTCAGTGATTCAGGACGCAAATGCAGAACCCTCGCTGTGGATGGAGAGGACACCATTTAGGGAGAGGATTGCATAATTTGCACAGTGTGAATCAGGACCCCTGGGCACGTGGTGGTACTGATGCTGTCCTACATGGGTTCGACATTGAATCATACCTCTCATGCTCAAACATCAAGGCAAAATATCCATCCATCCATCCATCTATTCTATCTTCTAAGCACTTACAGCGGTCAGGATGAGCCTGGAGTCTATCCCCGGGGAGCATATCTGGATAGGGTAACACTCGATACATAAAATGTACGCAGAAGTCAATAAACACATGAAAATGTAACCGTTTATGCTCTCCCGTGCAATCAGCCTCCCACAGAGCCCATCTTTGATATCTGATAAGAGTGGTACGGTCAAAAGACAGCTACACATGAAGTGCAGTATGACGAAAACTCATAGAACATCTACATGGACATGCTGGAACACCGGGACATTACCGCACTGCCACCCCAGTGCTCGGCCCCTCACCCGTGTGCCAGGAAAGCTCAACACCTAGGAGCGTCTGTCATCTCCACTGTCTCTGAGCTGCACCCGCATGTGGCTCCTGTTGGGGAAAAGGGGGGGGCGGTGCCATCATTAGCGAGAACAACGGCCATCTCCTGAAAAATGAGCCACATCACTGTGCCATTTGGCCTGTGACTCCGCAGCTGGCTTGCCGCTAAACACCAGTTGTCTGGCTGTAAGGTAACAGATGAAGGTGCTCCAGGACCCAACAAGCTACTTTTCTGATGATAAATCACACCACCAGGACCAGCCGGCTTTTTAATACTTTCTGTGAAGTTTTACTCGGTAAAGTTGCTCTGTGTCTTTCTAATGCCACTCGTTTCTTCTCATTTCCTGCGTCTGTTCTTCTGCTGGAGAAATTTGGTTCCGTTGCGCCAGTGATTCACGGTTCAGTCTTCATTCTCCACCAAACCAGGCCACGTTCCTCTGGTTCCACCGGCTAAACGCCCTATTTTATTTCTCAGGTAATCGAAAGCCTTTGATTACCTGGTGGCTTTCGGGTTGAAAATCGCAGCTCTACACCAGCAAGGCCATTCCAAAGCATCCTAACTGGCTCCGGCACGACTGACTTGGGGCACAGCATGAATGAGAGGCTTGATTCAAACTTTGTGGAAGGCTTAGGTCAATCCATTTGGGTTTCCGGACATCTGGCGAGCGCTCCTAGTTACCAGTGTGGTGTCCCTTCAGATAATTCTCGACTCTGCCATTTAGTTCATTCATCAAAAGTAAAAGGGCCGAATATTCTCTACTGGCACTCGACCACGGCACACAGAGAAACTCCGGCTCCGAGAGAAGGCCGATACTTACAATGGTTAATTCATTTCAAGTACCCTTGCTTTGGCCTGGCTCTTCCAGCCTGCACCCCTAGCATGGTCCCCGGTCTCTTTGCCAGGCCCCCCACATCCTCACCGTTTGGCAGCCATCTTTTTACATTTGTTATTTTTGGTGGAGGCACACCAGAAGGAACTAAGGGGACCATCGTAGAAAGGAAAAAACAAAACAGCTTGCATTCGATAGCAATGGCAAGCACAGAGACACCCTTAATCAGTGTGGCTCCAAGCCCACGGAAACCACGGGAAATGGGTAGATGAGGGTCCTGAGAGTCTGTGCATGTGGCATGGTGTGGGTTCGATCCCTGCACTGCTCCTTCACCGGCCGTGTCCCCGATGAACGCTGACAACAAACTACAGCTAAGTGACTCAATGCCCCCTTTCCGAATTAGCTCTACGTACTAGAGAATATATTTTATCTATGTCCTTGCCCTTGTTACACAGAGGCCTTATAGTCATCATCTGAAATCTTTAATTAGACAGTCTCTAGATGATGCTGAATTTCAGAAGTAATTCCAATGGATATCATTTATGTTGCAAAAAACGGAGGTCTTGGAGCAGCACTGCCTTTAACATGAATTCTGCTGTTTAAAAGCTCCATTGACTTCCATTTATCACCTGGGAAGTTTTCCACCCTCTCCCCCATCTGTCTCTGTCCCTCCATCTTCTGCTCATGATTCCCTTCCCACTCAAGTTCATCAGGATCTGTCTCATAGGCCCAGTATAGCTTAAATGTAGCTGCCCCCCCCAAGAACCTCTCTCTTAGGCCCAGTATGGCTTCACTGTAGCTGCCCCCCCAACACACACACTAAACTGCCCAAAGCAACAATTTCCTTCTGTCTGACCCCATGTTCTGGGTGTCCTCACCCCCCAGGCTTATAAGCCCAAGGAGATGCCAAGGGCAAATCGCAACCTTTCTAAATAACACCCCCCGTCCCGTCCCGTCCCGTCCCGTCTGCCTCACAGAACTGGGCCAGAGTTGTGCTGGCTCCTCACAATGAAGGAGACCTCAGATGCATTTCAAGGAGACAAAGGAAACCCTTGCCCAACCAAGGAGCTAAGTGGTTAAAACTGAGCTATTGGACTACAGGACGCCATTTCAGTGGTTAAAACTGAGCTATTGGGCTACAGGGCGCCATTTCAGTGGTTAAAACCGAGCTATTGGGCTACAGGGCGCCATTTCAGTGGTTAAAACCGAGCTATTGGGCTACAGGGCGCCATTCCAGTGCTTAAAACCAAACTATTGGGCTACAGGGCGCCATTCCAGTGGTTAAAACCGAGCTATTGGGCTACAGGATGCCATTCCTTTGGTTAAAACCAAGCTATTGGGCTACAGGGTGCCATTTCAGTTAGCATCTGCTAATAGTGCAGCTAGCTGGCTAAGACATGCAGTTTCTGATTCATAATGATAGTGAAAAGCACCCACACTGCCTGGATCAGCAGATCACCTGGAGACTGCATCAGCAAGCATCTCCCTTGCCCCTTGTGCCAACATCTGGGCATATCCTCATGGCAGTCCTTCTCCAGCTGTGCCCCAACCCTTTCATCCAGTTTCAGCCACCAGCCCACCCATCGCTGACGTCAGGACACGATGGGGCCTTGGTGGAGTGCCCACCCTGGTCAGCCTCAGCCCCCAGGTCTACAGGAGCCATTTGAAGATCAGTGCAATTCGGATAACTGACAGAACTACCGAGGTGGTCAGCCCTGGGGAGCTGAGAATGGAGGAAATCGGTACTCCTAAGTAAAAAAAGAAGGAAACCCATTGAAATTTCCCCTGGCAGCTAATTGAGCCTGATTAGCGGGAGTCCCCAGTCGAGCCCCTTCTCCAGGAACCCTGCTGTGCTAGAAGTGGACCCACCCCTCCTCCCTCCACCTAAACAGCGAGTCCCCCGACAGCCTCCTCCAAAACGGCTCTGGGATTGCGGGCTAATTTTATCGGAATGGCAGACATGAGCTGTTTGCCTTCCATGTGTTTCTACACATTGCAGCGGAAGAGATGCGAGTTTATAGGCATGAGGGCTCAGGCGACGTGCAACCAGTCGATTAAAGCAGCATGCTAACTTGGTGGATGGCCCTATTACTGCACATCTTCGGGGTTGTGGGTTCGAGTCCCACCTCTTCCCCGTTGCTCCCATGTTGCAGGCTAAGTAGGATCTCTAGTGTGGGTGTATATGTGGCTTGTGGTGAACAAGCATCCCAGGCTTGTGCCCTCTGCTACCTGACCTAATCCGGTGTCCTGAAAGGGGACTCATCATCACTCACTGAGGACATGACATCTAGCTGTTGGGGCTCTGTAATAGTGTTGTCAGAGTACATGTCACTAGCAAGAAGCTTAAACTCCACCCATTCATCCATCTTACTTAATGCTCAGTAAAAACTGGATGGGGACGATCCTGGAGTATTCCCCCGGAAGCACAAGACACAACCGTGGTGGCACTTCTGTCACAGGACATACACTGAGGGCAATGTGTCTTTGGACTGCAAGAGTAAACCTGTGCGCAGGGTGGCACGGGAGTCAAACCCCCAACCCCAAACGTGCGAGGCCTCAGTGCTTCCTGCTGAGACTCACCGAGTGCCAGAAATAACAAAAGATAATGGAGAAATCGCAACATTGCCAATGATGCAAAAATGAATTCAGCCAAGGCCCAACCTCACAACCCAGGATAGTTGTTGTGTTCCTTTGTTTGTTTAATTTCACCAGCTCTGTTTTCTGTCCCACTTAGTGTCAACCCATTACTGAGGCATCCTGTCAAAACAACTGTATTTATTTAACCTTTTCAATGCACATTTTAAAACTATCCCCCCCGGCGTGTGTATGCCTGTCATTATACGTGGTGTGGTACCGACCGCCTGATCTTCTTAAGGTGTACCACTTTGAGTGAACGGCCCATCTCTCACCAGCCCCCACCCGTTCTCTCGATCTGGTCCCAAGGACGGTGTAAAAATAAGAGCTCTTTCCTGGCCTATAGGGACGGCAGATATTCGCAGTGTGGTCGAGCCAGGAGGATGACACAATTCTCCGACCAAAGCGGAGCAAGGTGGTAGCCCAAATTATGGTGCGTTCTCCGCCTCTGAACCAGTTGGCCCCCACCTGAGGGGGGTCGGTGGAGGGGCGCCAGGTGGCCCGATGTTGCCGGGGGGGATTTGTGCTTGGCCCCGGTGCGTTCCGGGAAGTGACCGAGAGACCAGCAAACACAAGTATCCCATGGATGGTGGCACAGAAGCCGGCCTTGGGATGGTTTGGGTACTGCCAGCTTTACCTGTCCGGGTAGTGCCTGGTGCTACCTGGGATAGGCAGCAGAAAGGGCTCCTTACAACCAGTTCATTTCAGCACTTTATTTCCCTTTTGGATTCGTCTGCAGGCCTCTTGGGTCGCCCAGTGCCCCAGTCAGCTGGCTGCTCTGTTTGGCCTCCTTGACCTTTAGGCTCAGCTCATTGGGTCACGCAGCACGGTATAATTTAAGATGGCTTATGAGGGCTTTTCCGGGACATTACAGTTGACTCTGCCCTGGATGTCCACGCGAGGACCCTTTCCACATCAAATCGTTGTCTCACCACTGCTCGCCTGCGTCTGTTCTCTGCAGGGATCCTGGTGTGGACAACAGAGTTCATGTGGAGATGCTCGCTGGAACAGGAGCTCGGTGCTGCAGCCATGTCCTCATTAAGGCCTCTGAGTACTGCCAGGTTTGCTGTGATCATTCTGCATACGATGTAATTATCCTCTATGGAGTCCATATATGGAGCTCAGTCATCGTCCGGCTCGGAAATGCACCTATACGCTGTTCTATCACGCGAGTCCCTGCTTGCGATCCACAGAATGCCGGAGCATGCCTTCTGTGTCAAGGCCATCTGTTGGACCCGTATAGCGTAGAGACAGCCGCAGTCTCTGACGTACTCACGGGCCGTAGCTGACAGTGACATCCTGAGACGGGCCACACGTTCCGTGTGAGAGCACCGCGGAGGACAGCCGCGTGTAAACGGGTCGTGCGTACAAACCTGCTGCATTTCCGGCATTATGAAGCTATCCTCTGAGTCGCTTTGTTCCACATCACGCTTCAGCTTGTTCTTCCTTCGTTTTAACTTTAATATCATTGGCTCAGGCAGCTTCACCGCTGTGCTGTCATGCTTCGGTCGGCCATAATTTTGAAGCTCCGTGGTTCACCTCAGGTGACTTTATATCCACAGCAGCTTCTCTCCGTCGTCCTCCTCCCCTCCCTTTCTCTGCACACGCACCCCCAGCTTCCCTAAATCGCCTCGTCCTCGCCCGCATCTGCTGTGTGCTAGTGCTCATCTATCTGTCCCCCCGCTTCTTTCTGTTTTTCTCACCCACCTTGTCCTCCAGAGACACCCCCCATGCACCGTTTACATTTGGCTAAGGCTAACCTGTTATCATGTTGGTTTATGTCTGTCCCCTCACCCACCCCCCCAGCCCAACAACACCCCCCTCTGTGTCCCTTGACACTCTCTCCCCCTCTCCCCATGAGCTGGGCACACAGACAGCGGAGGGCGAATCAATATGTTTTCAATTTGCAGCAGTGGGTTGCTCCCCCGCATTCTAATTAGAGCTACTGCCCCTTTTAACTCCGAAAGAAGCAGAGGAATTCAGAGATTGAAGCACCGAGAGATAGAGAGGGAAGAGACAGACGGCCTCCTGTGTAACTCGAGGACTGACCAGTGCCCTCCTCTGGGTGCCGGAGTGTCTGATGACGATGGGAGAAGATGGAGGGCGTGGTGTCCATGACTGGGAGAGCAGGTGAGGGAGGGGTGGGCGACGGTACACCTGGACGCTTAAATATAATCTACATGGAGCGAGGAAGGGTGGAGCAGACAGCCTCAAGCTTTACCAAATCTCAACATGGAAGAAAAAAACGACATAAAAAACCTTCATCTAGGACGTTGCCATGACATGTTTCAGCTATGGTGTTCATGCTCTTTGCCCTTTAAAGGACATTCATCAAAGAATTTTCCGCCTGCTGATCCATTCCAGAGTCATTGCATTTGACTTCTGACCATTTAGTATGGGGCAGTTTGTGGTTAAAGAGTGGCCATAAAAGAAGGACTCTTCTGTTGTACCTATGAGCCAGGAACATAAGCAGAATACCAACAGTAGTAATATGAGCTAAAATGGCTCAGTGGGTACCATGGTAACCTAGAGGATGCGATGTTGTCAAAATGGGGGCTTGCTCCCCCCAGTCCAAAAAAAGTGCAGTTATGTGAACTGTTGTCCAAAAGTGCTGTGTGTTTGGCCTGTGAATCCAGAAATGGGCTCTGGGTTCACTGTGACCTTATACTGGATAAGCGTAGTAGAAACTGGACCTTCTTGGACAGACATGCTCAGTGAAGTACCATGGTGAAAGTTGACTTCTGGAACGCTGTGGTGTCAAATTTGGACTTCGAGAGTGAGAACTACATAAAAGGAAAATCTGACTAAACACAGAACTGCTCTTAGGCTGGAAACAACTGGGAATGAAAGAGACTGAACTGCAAACTCCAGTACTGTCTCTTTCCTAGGAGATAGGGGTGCTCCCACACCTTAGGAACTCGGCAGTCAGATGATCAAACACAGGAAAGGCACAACAAACGAACAAACGTCCATTAACTGTTTAAGCAGATGGAAATGATGGAGATGAGCTTGTGTTTTTGACACATGGTGGCACTCTGGCCCCGCCTCCCGGGTATGATGATTCCCACCATTTTGAGAAGAATGACCACACCCTCTTCTTCAAAATGGAGCCTGCTATTGAGTAAGCAACCAGCATTCACTTCCCTTTGGGTTATAGTCCTCACATAGAAATGAGACGATAGTGATAAGTATATGAGATACAGTTAAATGGTGTTTACATAAATAATCCGAAAGGTTGTAATCGATGACATCATCCACACTTTCAGCCAGGCCCTAATGTGAAGCGTCCGTTGACGTTCCTTAGGCCCCAAGGGCCTGTGGCACCGCTGCCACCCAACTCGGCCACACTACAACTGGGGGAAGGCTGGAGGCATCCAGGCGGCACAGGGGCTCCTTGGTCCAGCTGTGGAAGACGCAGCAAAGGTGGCAATGGGAAAGGACAAAAAAAAAAAAAATACAAATGTGCTGACTGACCCGTTTCCTGGGGAGAACCACGCCCCCCCCCCCCCCTGACGTCCGCCCGCTGCCCACACTGCGCGAGGCTCCGTC
>JAACJT020000075.1:2813265-2828611 GCA_009936485.2 Gymnarchus niloticus
TCAATAACCGTACGTCACCCTGGGATAACGTGTGAGTGTTAGGTGGATGTCTGTGGTACAGCTTCAATAACCGTACGTCACCCTGGGATAACGTGTGAGTGTTAGGTGGATGTCTGTGGTACAGCGTCAATAACCGTACGTCACCCTGGGATAACGTGTGAGTGTTAGGTGGATGTCTGTGGTACAGCTTCAATAACCGTACGTCACTCTGGGATTTACTTCTTCTTCAGCATTTTTATTATGATTGTTAATTAGGCTGAGAAACAAGCCATTTTAAAATATTAAATGCCAGTATTATTGCTGCTTTATGGATTGTTGAGTTTTCCTAGGCTTTCAGCAGCGTGTGTGTCGCTACCCTCAGCCCACTGCAGTGTAGCTAAAGTTTAACGTACCTGCCAACCTTTTTACAACCTATTGTAGAGGTCAGCATTCTACAAAAATGACACAGATCTCCTAAATACGTTGCCTAAAACACGATAGAAACGTTAACATCCTTTATATAAGTGATCGTAACTCCTGGACCTGCAGAGCTGTAGCGTGGAGTCTTCTTGTCAAAGAAGGATGGTGTTAGGGTCTGATGAGGGTGGAGAGGCCTACAAAACCACAGCAGTCTCCTGGTGGCCAGCTTCTCAACGCCATAGCCTACGGCTCCCTTAAGACACGCCCATGTTCCTTAGAACGTGGTGGAAAGGGGAACAAGCCATAGCTGGAGACGATTAACGATCTCTGACTTTGGGACCTGGAGAGGAGCAAACCACGTTGGGGAAAGAGAGAAAACAGCTCTTTTTAATAAACGTGAGCAGACAACATGAATGTGGTCTCTTCCAGTTTCTCATTTATTAATTATATTAATTTATTAATTTATTAGAATTTGCAGTATTTCCATAACTTCACATCACAGCTTGTATTACACCTTCTACATACATTACGGTCCTTCTGGGTTGAGACTAGATGCCGGCTGAACTCTGGCTGTCATGGACAGACACTGTTGCCCACCTCCCGGGTTTGCGTGGCCCTGATCAGTCAGGGTTGGATGTGGTGTCGGTCCTGTTTGGCATGAATATAAGCACCTCCCTTTGAGGAGGTCTGCATCCTATCCTCTTACAACATAAACGCATATCAGTACAGCCTGCGTGTTCTGGATCGGTGCGACTGGCCTAATCAGCTGTGCTTTCTGAGAATCATATGTAACGATGTAAATGACTGTTAATACGTGTTGAATATACAGGCTGACGTGGCCTGAAACATTGTTCCAGGCATGAATGCCCTTTGTTGGCCTTCTGGGCTTGGCAACGGTCACCTCCCGTGACCAGATGATGACGCTGCGTCCACGTTGACGTTGACATTCCACCTGATTCAGTTGGCAGAAGAAGCCATCCGCTTACTCAGCTACCGGAGGGTTGACTCACCCAGCTGAGGTTCTTGTGACTTGGATGGCAGATGAATGTTGTTTAGGTAACGCTGGTGGACACCAGGGCTATGTAGTGTGTCAACTGTGTATCAGAATCTTGGTCTGATGCATGAGCGATTCCAAATTAAATGCAACGTGTGATTTAGACTGATTTGTTTGTATGAGTATCGTGGCTCAGTGAGAAAAACTGTCACCTTTCAGCTCCAGGTTTGTATTTCTGAATTTTGCCACCTCTGTTGCGTGAGGGAAGTTTGCATCTTCAACTTGTGTTCATCATGCGAGTCTCATCCAAAAATCTACGGTTAGGCTTATAGTGTGTGTGTGTGTGTGTGTGTGTTTGTGTGTGTACCCTGTGACTGACAGACTTGTACCCTGGACCTTGTAAATAGGTTTCAGGGTACATGCTACACTGTACTGGTCATGCGGTTTGGAAGATGGATGAAAATATGATTGTACAATAAAACTGCAACTTGCAAGGCAATTAGATATGAGCCATGGTCCTAAGGCAAGGCACAGCAGGAAGATTAACTACCAGCCTGGAAGACCTGCATAGGAAACTCAATCCATTGAACCGGCTGTTGGATGGGAGCTGACTTTCCATAATTCATACACTAAATTTAAATTGGACCCTGGAAGAAAGCAGTCCTCACTTCCACATTAATTCTTTTCAGTTTGTTTGTCAACTGACAGCCTAAATATTTATTTTATGCAGGCACAAATGGACTTTATGTTAATTAATCTCCAAACTAAATTTGGTAGCTCCAGTAACTTGCAAGGAAGAAGGCCGGGGTCACACTGGTAACCACCAGGGCGGCTGCGGGTTGGAATTCCAGAACGGCTACCGAACGAGTGAATCCTTTTGAAAATCCACAACTAATGCTGAATTCAACATGAGCCATGGCACCGGACCAGTATCCTCACTGCCAGAGTCGAGTAAAGGCATTAGTGGGAGTGAAATAGCTTAGTTAATGTAACGAATGCTATAGTACAACAAACACTAGACTTTGTGTAACTTAGCATAACTAAATAGTGAGATGTCTTTGGAGATTAAGTCGATATGTAAACAGACATCATTATGTGCTGTCATGCTGGTGAAGGATACTCTTCCTTTACAAAAATGGTTTTATTCAAATAAGACATTGATGTGACGTGAATTTATAAATGAGATTTTTTACCCTGCATTTGCTTTTATGAGTTCATTCAAGGTGCTCATTCGTTAAGAGATGTCTAAATGCCGTCATCTCTATGATATACACAATTAGGGAACCCAGTTGCAGGCGATTTTCTCCATTTCCCGCTTCATTCAAATTTATGGGCACGTCGTGTTTAAGTGGTCAGCGTGTTTCACGTTGCATGCCTGCAGTTTCCCGCACTAAATTCCTAAAAGTTATTATACAATGGGCTGGCAAAGGAACGACGCTAAATTAAGCATCAGGAGCAATTTGCATATATTTATTCACTCCACCGAGCCATTATAAAGGTGAGAGAACAGGACCCCGTGATTCTGCGTGGTACCTCTTAACCTCGCAGATTGCTCGCAACAGAAAAAATCAAATGTGATTGTAACTAAATTCATTGTTCGGAGAGCTGTTTTTTGCTCTACGGCAAGCCATTAGTAATACTGTCAAGAAGCAGGGCATGATCGATAATCCAAACAGCCAGTGGTTGCTGGGTAAAGTAAACGTAAGAAGTTCGTACTCCTATCTTTTGCTACTTGCCTTTCATGGTCCAAGACCATCACGTTTTCTGTGGAACAGATGCAGATGAATGTAATCTCATTGATCAAAGATAAATTCCTATCTTGTACCACCTGGCTCATAGGACAGGCTCTGTAAAGTTCTGTCCCCAGATCAGAAGGTACTCAATGGCTGAATCTGTCTAGAGATCACTATCCAGACACGTCATGTTAGTCACTGGTTAGTTGCTGACGTGTTCTTCTACATCCACTCAGATTTCCCTTGTTGCCAGCTTAAGCTCTGGTATCTCGTGCACAGTTTTGATGCCTTGTGTAACTAAAAGATTTTTGCTTATTCTTCACTGTCCTTTCTCTGCTGTGCAGCCCGTCTTGATCTTAGTGTTCGTTAAACTTACTGCTTTTTGCTCACAATTCGTTTCACGTTCTTCCTCGGAAACTGAGCACGCAACCAGGAACATGCACCGTGCTCTTAGGCCGAGGCAACAACGCCGTGATGCTCGATCAGAGGCATCATTGGAACAAGCTCAGTTTCTGACTGTACACCTCTGTACTTTATTCCTTCATCTCTGAAGTCTGGGGCATCCTGCCGTCTCGGAAGGAAGAGTCAGGTGACCAAGTTCATTTGTACTGATTTCTTGCACTTTTCCCCTTGAATCTGTTTATATTGATGTTTTCCCGTTTGCGTTGTCGTCAGGAAGCCAAGACTTTAGCGCTTACAGCAGAACGTGGACTCAAAATCCCTCCTAGTTCATCGGTCTCCCTGTTTAGCCCTGAAGAACGGGATTTGTGGTGCACTGGCCCCATGCCAACCCACCCTCACGTCTTCCTGAAAGGAGCGCGCTCTCTAACTAACCTGTGCTCGGCTGCAGAGACGCTGTGCTGTGTGATTCCGTGCAGCGACCCGACCCAAGATGCAATTCCATGTGGGAGGTGACAGCAGGCTGACATCTGAGAAGCTGCCTCCATTCAGCATATTCAAACAGAATTCACATTATTCTGAAGTTCTAACCTTCCTCATAGAACTTCACCGACCCCCTGTGAGACTGCATCCAAAAATGGGTGAACATATTAAATGATATTTACCAGATTGTGATGAAACGCAGTAATTTAGTTGATCGCTACGGCATCCTCCAATATTTTCACAGGCCTGCCTGGTAACTAGGAGCCTTATAAATAAGTTCCTGAGAGGTCCTGCAGTAAACACCTCGTCCTCCATTCCTCTCGTTTGCAGAGTGCCTGATACAACGTCCCGATACACACGGCGCACAGCACTAGACTCGGTCTTTTCCAATCATTAAACTTGATTTCAAACGTAAATATTTCATAAATAATTAAACGATTTTTATTTAGTCATTAGAACAATTACACAAAGTTCCATAAAAAGCGAAAATGTCAACTGAGTCTGCCCAGCCAACATGCGGAAATGAACTGACATCGAGAGTTCGCTGTGATTAACGTCTGCATTGAAACCGAGCCGAACTACGGATGAAATATTAAATACACAACAGCTATTTATAAAAGATAAAAAAAAAAACATTTCTGTAACATGTAGCTGCCCTTTACAATGTAAGTGTCCAGACAGCGTACGTCCGATAAGGAGCTGTAAAAACCTTACGTTATTAACAGCGTCTGGGTGCTAAGCTAACAACTGGCAGATCTTTTCCTGTACAACCGGCCAAGTTCCAGATCCCGAGCAGATCGAGTACCAGAGTAACAAACCGATCTGCGAGGGAAGACTCAGCCTTCCGGTTTAGCGTGACATGGAACAACACAGGCCTAACAGTCACGGAATGGAAGTCTCTTATCTGTTCGAATCGCGAATGAATAATCAGTTGTATGCAGTAAGGACGACACGGACGATACATTTATAAGACGTGTCCCCAGACTTGGTGATAAATGCCAGAAGATTATTGACTCAAGTGCGCATGAAGATTGCACATTGGAAGTGGCAAGATGACGGCTGTGAACTGAGCTGTCATTTCTCAACACGGAGTAAACGATCGGTCCCGGCTATCAGCCGGAAAACGACTCCCCGTCGCGTCATGTTGATGTGGGACGAGGAGCCACTCCATTCCCCTTACAGGTAACTGATCCGCAGCATGGTGTTCTTCTCCACTGGTACCTCTGGGAGGGGTTTGAAATTGCCGCCCTTGGTTCCGTTGAGCATCGGTGGGATTGCGGTCACGGAGCCAGGGGTTGCATCTTTCTCTGCAGCTTCCCTCTCCTTAAGCCTTTGGTCTGAGGGGAGCTGTCTGGAGGGTCCTGCTGTTTTACCCCGCTGTAGAAACAGGTTTCCAGCACTTTCCGGCTGAGTGCTTCCATTCCCGTTCTGCGTGATCCTGCAGATCTCCGTCATCTCCGTCGCTTCCTCTCTGTCGTCCTCGTCCACGGCCGTGGTGTCCCTCAGGCTGTCCCTCCGCCCCAAAGCCCTCCTCCGTTCCCCGGGTTGCTGTGACTGATCCGTGCCCAGCTCGTCCCGGCAATCCACCTTACGGGATGAGCGGCACAGAGCTTTCCGGAATCCCCGCTTGAAGTTGTCCGAGAGAAACCCATAGAGAATGGGATTTGCACAGCTGTTAGCATAGGACAGTACCACCACAAAGTAGTACAGACCCCTGAATTCCCCTGGGAGTATCAGGATAAGGTTTATGATGTTGAGGGCGTAGAAAGGCAGCCAACAAAAGACAAAGACCGCAACCACGATGATCACCATCCGAGTGACCTTACGCTCCGATTTTTTGCGCTTGCTTGAATTGGCTCGGACCTTCTTGCCCGCACTGCGCACCTTGACCACAATCAACAAGTAGCACAGGGAGATCACCAGGAGCGGACCGAAGAAGCCGACAGTGGACGTGTAGATGATGAATGCTGTCTTCCAGATGTCCGCCGGCTCGGGCCAAATGATGTTGCAGGTGCCCGTGTCCTGGAGGACGTCGGCAAAGATTACCACGGGAAGCACCACGATAAAGGACACCACCCATATCGTCAGGTTTATGGCCTTAGCTGCTTGGGGCTTTCGCCATTTGGATGACCGGATGGGGTGAACCACAGCCAGGTAGCGGTCAATGCTCATCATGGTCAGGCAGAAGATGCTGGTGAACTGGTTAATTCCATCCACGGTCATCACCAGGCGACACATGAATGAACCGAAGGGCCAGGTGAGGAGAGCATTCTGAATGGCCAGGAAGGGTAGGCCCAGCATGAACAGCTCATCGGCGATGGCGAGATTCAGGATGTAGATGTTGGTGACGGACTCCGTCTTGGAGTAGTGCAGGATGATGTGGATGACCAGGGTGTTCCCGCCAAGGCCGATGATGCACACCGTGATGTAGATTAGAGGGATGAGAACGCCGGCCACGCTGTGGCCAAAACCGCCACCCACATCGGTGGCGTTCAGGGTCGTGTCGTTCGAGAACAGTGGAAGCTGGGAGAAGCTGATATTGTGGGGAATTATGGTACTGCTCCCCGATGTATCAAGGAGGGTCGGGGACACATAGGATCGCGGGGTAAACTCCATGGACGTAGTGGGAAGAAACATCTGATCTTCTTCAGTGACTGCCCATCAGTCCTGGTGGGAAACAGACAAGAGAAACAGTCCGAGTCACATCAGGAAGGTTACGCGTCTTTGATGGGGTCGAACGTGTTGCATTTACAGGGCGCATATCAGTGATGTCATGCATTCGCAATCGATGGACGAACTTTTGTAGACATGGTTTCTTTTCTGACTACAGGAACTGGTTGCTGGTTCTTCAGATACCCCACGTCCGATCACTCCGGAACGTTCCTGTAAGGCTGTGCTTAGAAAGGAAAATGACAGGATATGCTAGATAGACATCTGAAATCTGAAAAATGCAAGCATTGGCATATTTCTAGTGCCCCATCTGTGGGTGCTATTGCCACCTAGGAGGTGAGATTTCCATGCATGCCTAAGCACTGAAATTTATTCCAGGGACATGTCTGCTGATGAAGTTGAATGGAAAAATACATTTTGCTTGCATTTTAAAAGATTCTCTCAATAGCTTTCAAAATTCATATATTCGGAATTCTTAACTATTTCAAAACTAGTCTGGTATATTCTTCTTTTTTTTTTTTTGCCAGTACCTGGTTCCTTGCGTGCAATTTTGAGTTGCCCGTCTTAATGTTTAATGACATTCTCACAATGTCACGTGAGCAAAAACGTATTCTCACGATGATTTCATAACAAACAGATATCCACTGAGAATGAAAGTTACGAATGTGGTTAGGCCATCCGTGCGTGCATGCATCCACATTCTACACTGTTTATCCAGCACAGAGTCAGAGTGAGCCTTAGACCTAAATCTGGACGCGTGGGGCAGGAGGATTTTTACACATACAGGCACAGCGCAAGGAAAGTGCTGGAACCACAGTTGGAACAGACGTGCCATTTGCCTGCACCCTCCTGCAAGCGCTCTTTCAGTACTACAGAACTGCCCCTGGTACGCCAGGTGGGCGTGTTGCCACGGTAATTGTTAGATAACGCCACACGGTTTGGAATCGAACGTCGGGCCGCTGGACTTGAAGCGCAATCGGGTCGTAATCATACCATCTGGGACAGTCGTTAACAGACAAGCCAGACAGTTGCCAGGATCACAGAGAATTTTGTGCTGTGGGGACTGAACAGGGGGTTATGGGACGATCTGACGGTTTCTGCCAGGAACAGAAACTGTAGACAGAAACCCTAAGAGAGCAGCAACATCCTACTACGCTCTAGTGCACTTTATCACAGTGCAACCCTCGGCACACGCATCCACTCCACACATTTTGATTACCCTTGGTTTATGTCTTGGCTCAAACAGCAGAAGCCACAATGGGGAGGCCACTTCCTTTCTCCAAGTGCATGTTTGCCTCCATCCGTCTTGTTGCTGGTCTTTCTATCGTAACTATAGTGAAGGTCGCTATAGTGACACAGCTCAGGAGGTGACCAGTTCAGCCCTTCTGGGTCGAGTGAAAAGACACGACTGAGATAATGTGCTGACAGACAGCCGGATGAAGGGCGTCTGGTTAGCGTACGCTGGTGGTACGACTTTGAGGTGAATTTTTACCCTTCAGTTCAATTCAATTCGATTCAATCCAATTTTATTTCTATAGCGCCTTTAACAAGAAGCACTGTCATAAAACGCTTTACGTAGTCCTGGGCCCAGAGTACCCAGAGAGTAAGCCGAAGGTGACAGCGGCAAGGAAAAACTCCCTCAGGAGGAAGAAACCTTGGGAGGAACCAGACAGAAACCTTGAGAGGAAACAGACGGAAACCTTGGGAGGAACCAGACAGTTCCACCCATGCCTTTTGAAGAAGACATTGCATAAAGTGCTTTTGTTAGTTAAAATGTTTATTTCTGCCGAAGGGTCATTTACTGAGGATTCTTCTTAGAATTTTTTGATCGAAACTCTTGCATTTGCATAATTAAAATTCCACATAACTTTAACCGTACTGCAGAGGGTTATGCAGAAGAAAAGCCGTCTGTTCCTATGAATGGACAAAAAAAATGTTTTTTTGAATCATTACAAATGCAACACATCTCCATAGTCGTGGGTTTCAAGCTGACACCCAGCTCCGCGTGAGCTTGCATGCTCCCCATGTGTTTACACGCATCTCAGATGAACACCTACGCGTGTAGGTGGCCTGTGTCGGATGGGTGTCACCCCCCCGTTCCCCGTGAGTCGTTGGACAGGCGTAGTGGGTAAGAACTTGAAGGAAACAGGCAGAGCTTTTTGTTAAATCCACAATCTCTGTCTAGGGAAAGCCAATAGTTTTGACACCTAACACCCCATCACACCACATTGTCCAGATTGGGTCTCTCTTATTTATAGTAGTGTGTGGATATTTACATTGTTTTTATGAGCAGAACTTTTTACCACCCAAATACGCTGGCCCAAAGCACCCCCTTCCATTATGCCAGAATCTCCATCTGCACAAACTTAAAAGACCATTATATTCTACCAAAATATTTTTCGTGGATACTGTAGACTTGACATGAAAGAACTAGAATACAATGCCTTATACAAAAAAATTACCGCACAACCTTCATGATGGCCACCGTTTAAAAACCTGGGGGGGTGGGGGCATTGCAAGCTCAGCTTTATGGAGCCCCATCTGTGATCTCGACCAGCCCTGCATTTGTGATAGATAGTGAGTGAAAATTAGTGACACTCCATTGGTGACTTGATGAGGGTCACACAATCTCCAAGGAGCAGAGAAACAGGCATTTAATTCGATCCTGTATCTCATTATTTATCCTGTAGAGTGTCCCTGTAAGCCTGGAGCCAATCTCCTGGAAGCCCAGGAAATAACAAGCAAGTCTGTGATGGATTCATGTCTGCCATCGCTATTATTTTGTGCTTAAAGTACAACGCACAGGCGGCCCGTGTAACCGTAAAGACAAGCTTCTCTGGTTGACTAATTAGTAAGGCCTGAGCTGTGGATGGGAGAGGCAAACGGAAACGAAAAGCAGAGCCTATAGTGGCTGTTCAACGACTCCTCTGACTGGCCAAGTATTGTCTGGGTGGAGATGCCCTGCCTCAGGCACTTGGTGGAAATGTGAACAGTCCAGACATAGCTGCCTGACCACCCCTCCATCTCTACGGCGTGAGACAAGTGCTAATTGCCTGGGTGCCGGTCATATTGCCCGTAGCCTCCATTTTCCCAAGAACGTCTTCCACTCTGGCAGCCCATCTGCTGCCCCCGAGGCTCCCTGAACCCTGGGTACAGTTTAACCAGGGTTACCGCAATAGACTGACAACCGCTTTTGGAGAACTGTCAGAGTACACTCAGAACGCGGTGGTGCGTTGTTGCATTCGATTAAGGCTTGCCAGCCACAGGGGGGTGGCGGTTCCTCTGTGGTGGAAGAGTTAGACGAATGAAGTTCTGGTCTTGGGAGGAGACCTGACTGATGGGGGAGCAAGGCGAGAATAAGACCCATGCAGTTCTGGAGGCAAACGGGTTCCAGCAGCATCCCCACTGGCTACATGACATAACGTAACAAGTGGTAAAAACGCAGGAGAAGTGATGGGTCTGGATTTTGTTTCTCAAGTCAGCCTCCTGATATGGTAAACCCCCACCCCCATCCAATTGGGCAATGCGAGAAGATACATAAAAGATGAAAAAAATCAATTTTCCTGTCGCATGCAGAGAAGGAATGCCACCAGGCGAGAAAAAAACGTCACTGTGATTAAAATGCAGCTAGACACTAACGCTGCTCTGGAGCGGCTGTCAGCCTCCACAGGTGCGGCCACTTAAACACCGAGAGGAAGACGGGAAGAGCACGGTGCCGCGTTTTATACGGCGTGTCTTTTGTCTTTCAAGTGCATCGGGACGTTTAATTACGACGACAGGAAGTCGTGAATCCAGCAGCCGTCGCTCTGTGTGCGATCACCTTTGAACGAGAGGCACCCCGCCTCGCCCCAGCCGCGTAGCGCTGAAATATGAGGAGGAGGGGGGTAAGGCGACGCTGAGCGTCTGTCCTCTTTGAAAACGCGCCGTCGCTCGGAAGCTCCGCGCAGGCGTCTAGAGAACACTTGTTGAAAAACAACTCGCAGCTATAGGGCTCACTACAGCGACACTAAATCAAGGTCTACTGCAACGGCATTTGTTAGTCTGCTCAGCGCTTCACGTCTCCCCTGCTTCGGTTTCCATCGATCTGACTGTTCCCTAAGGATCATAGTCATGTTTACATGATTCAAGGGTGAAACAGTGGCTTCAAATCCACTTGCTACTTCTGAAAACTGCATAATTAATACCCAGATAACTGTAGGGCTGTCAATGTCACTGATGTGCTAAATCCCATCTTATTTGTGAAGCGGGGATCATTTAAATGTCCCTGCATATCAAGAGAGTGATGATACCGGACAACAATGCTGATAAACTATGGCTTCTGGACCACTACGCTAATCACAGGAAAACAAAATGTAGCATGAGTGTCCTCACGATGGTCAGAACAACACGAATGCTGGAGCCACCCATAGAACTGATCGTTCTCACACTGAGCTCTGTGAAGGCGTGGCCGGTTTCGGCGAGGGCCTCAGAAATGTGAAGGCCAGGCCGGTAGATGCTCCAAGATCTTCCTCTCTTCAGAATGACAATATGGGAAAAATTCAAAGTGACAGCTCCATTAAGCCATTTTTATTAATTGCCTGCCAGGAATTTGTTTGTGTTTACTCTAGAGAAAAGGCCCTCTTCTGGTCCTGGTTTCACCTGAATTGACCGGAATGGCCTAATACACTGGAAACATCCATCTGGTCATAACTAATCTTGATATTGGCCTCAGTCATTAGTATACAAAGCAGGAAGTCTGCTGTTTTGCCCCAGGTAAATAAAGGATATTCTTACTGTGTATGCAGTTACTTAACATGATCTATTTGAGATAAGTGGGGCCGCAATATTCCTCAGGAACAGAAACGGCTCAAAGAACAAACATCGCAGCCTGATTCACCTCACCCACTTATGTACACGTGTGTCTGCAAGTGAGAGCGGGTGACGAGTCGGCTGTAAAGACATCATCAAACACGGCACCACCGGTGAGAGCCCGCAAACATCGGCTCAGAAGTCTTCCAGGAAGCCGCGAGAAAAACGGGACACCTGTCTAACGTTAATAGCCAGAATCGATATACTGAATCGCAAACGAGCTATTTGGCAAAACAAAAAGCGATGCGGGGCTGCAGCTGGGGAGTTTCCATGCAAAAACTGCAGTGGCAGACATGCGAGTACCATGGCAGTTCAAGAAGGGATCCAGAAAACGATGCGAAACAGCAGCACGGGACAATCAACGAGGCAAACTGTTACCAGGGAGCCAGAGAGCGCTGCGGGCCTGTAAAGGGCGCAGGAGTGCGGCTTTTCACCACAGCTGCCTGCTCTTTGGTCCTGCATTCACGAGAGTTTCTTTCAGTTACTCCAGTTTCCGACCGCAGTTCGAGGTCATGCGGTTGATTGGTGCGTTTAAACCGCCCGCAGGGTGGGAGTCTGTCATGGACTGACATCTCGTCTAAGGTGTTGCCTGCCTCATGCCCTGTGCTTCCTGGGGTAGGGCCACCAAGATGACAGAAGAGGGTGACATTTGGCCAGGACACAGGCACTGCGTATGGTAAGGAGGCCGCAAGGGAAGCTATGGGGATCGTCACTGAGGGAGCTTGTCTCCTGACACCCGAGTACCCCTGTAACCCCATCCAGGCACAGTCGACAGGCCTTCTTGGGCCGTTTCGCGTGATAATAACTTCCAAATGAGAGTCATGGAGATAACGTGGGCAGTCTATGGAGGGAGCAGAGTTGGTGCCAATGCATGTGAGTCATGGAAACAGGTTGGTCCTGGGCGGAAGAACAGGCGGTGAGTGAGGAACTCTGCTGGTATGCAGAAACAGTCCTTCGAGGAGGGATCTGCGTCTGCGTTTAAGTTCCAGCCAGATGATAAAGTTCTATATTAGCAACTAGCTCTGAGTTATGTGATTTATAATACAAGGTTATCTTTGGGTGTGGGTTAGCAGTGAACAAATCATATAACATTTGTGTACTGTGTTTAGCACAGATGTCTGGTATGCGTGTCATTTTGTTTCTCACACCAGACACTGGTCTGTCGTCCCCTCACAACTGTTCAGAAAGTCTGTCCGAGAGGGATGGGAACATCCGTCTAGTGCTCTGGGTACAGCTGATCTGTCCCTAAGCTGACCAAGCTTTGACCTGGAAGAGGCTCCTTTGATACCTGCTGGAGAACAGCTGTACTTTCTGAAAGTTCAGTCATTGGACAGAAAAGGAGCTGTGGTAGCAGCTGCTGTAACTTTCCACGCTTTAAAATCACGTACTGACAACGTGAAGCGCAAAATACTCATAGAGAAAATAATAAGGAATGTTGCAGCAACCTGTCCTAGGGAATAAACGTGAAATTATTCAAGCTGTACTGTTTTATATTTTACAAAATAGTCACTTAATATTGTTATACTCCATTTTCAAAGCACCAGAAAGGTGTGAGAAATCTAAAATAAAAATAAGAGCAATTAGAACGTGTTGTTGACCTTGAATAAGATGATTATTGAAAACTACGCTTTAATTTTAATAGGGTCCATCCTGAAGATGGACTGCAGGGCTATACAGTATATAACAGGCACTTTATGGCTTTTAGCTCATTTTCAGGAGTGACTAAAATCACCACTGATTTCACAGAAATCCCTCCTAGAAATCACATAAAATAAACTTACCTTTACTGCAATCTCAACACTTTGTCCCCCGAAGCGTCCAGACATAAACGCGGGAATAGCAGCAACGATGACATTAAATTAAGAGATAATCTCTTCCATTTAGACGCGCAGCCTTAAAAGACGCGTCCGGAGGGAACGCGGCGCGCTCCCGGCTGCGCATCGGTCAGGAGCGCGCAGCTTCTCCGCTCGTCTCTAGGCAACGGCGGCGCGGCCGGAGGAATGCGGGGCGCGCGCCTGACTCCGTGCCTGCGTGCCTACACACCGTCGCTGGGCGGCGTGCTGACTTCTTTTCGGCCGTGCACCTGATGAAACTGACTAAAATTCAGGTTTGAGAAGAGTACAGTAGTGTGACTGGAGTAGGGAGATGGCCCTGCACCTGTCAGGAGTGTCACAAAACACACTACACTGTACCCTGGGGTGTAGGACTATTCCTCAGACCTGACACAAGATGCCATGGAAAAGTACTGAGATTTGTAAGGATCTGAAATACACTTTATCCTGCGGTGTGAGCTGATGATAACGGGAACCACTCGTTCTCGAGCTCTCGCATTAACGTCAGTCTCCTGAATTTTCCTTTGCTCATTTCTTCGACTTTCTTTGAAAGAAATTCTCTCTTCCTGTTGCCGTAGCCCACATTGGAAATATAAATGTTTGAGTCTGCTTGTAGTCGAAGGGGCACGGCTGTTCATTTACAATTAACATCACGCATATTACACGCATGGGAGACATACACCAAATATAATATAGATATTATTTTAATGACAGTAATAATGGCTAATTTGGCACGTGTGTCGTGATGCCTACATTGTTGATTTGTCTATACGGGGCAGCTATTGCTGGAGACTCTGGATGACGCGTTCCTCTATCAAGCACAGTACGCTCTTATCCTCTTCCTTGTACCCTGTTCACTCGGTCGGGCGTTACCTGTAAGAAAAGGCTGGTGTGCGAGGCCCATGCAGAAATATGACATAATCTAATTCATGATATAATCAGAAATATAAATTGTCATCTGTCAACTATATAATGTGTGCGAATGCACACTACGCAATTTTGGTAATTATCCCTTTTTGATAGTTTAATCATTGTTGCTCACGTCAACGGTGGATGGAGATCCCATCCCAGTCTGCATAAGCACTGTGGAAGACAGATGGTCAGGTATGTAACTTGAATGGTGGATCCTCTCCTGAATCACGGCGGGGTAGACCCTAGGGCCTGAGCACCTTCTATTCCAGGGCTCTTGCTATCACAGCAAGGGAAACGCAGAGTCACACCTCATCCAAACCGCCTGCATTTGAATGGTGGGAGGAAGCTGGGACACGCACACGACACCCACACATAGAGAGGGAATGCGAGCAAAGCTACACCCACGCATTTCTAGGTGCAAGAGTTGTGGGCATGACGCCTAAGGTGGAGTTTAAAAGTACACAATTTCACACAAAGTTGGGATCGTGCGATTCCCCTGGAAATGGTACCATCAAAGCACCTTTTATAGGGTGTGAGGATAGAATGCATTTTCTACCCCATTCAGCACTCCGCTGCTCCTGTTTGCTTATCAGTGATATTTGAAAGCATTTGATGTTGAAATTTCATTTGTGAAGTTTTTTTTAAAATGAGCTTTTTTGTGTGTTTTTTTTTTCTTTCATGCGCTGCGTCAGACAGGAATGTGCTGTTTAGCTCCCTGTAGATCTGTAGTGAATTCACGACATTCCATTCCCTTCAGCTGGTCTCCGCTTACCACCCCTGTGGGCCAGCGCTGTAGCCCTGTAGCCCTGCAGCCTTGTAGCACTGATGCCCTGTTGCGCTGTAGCCCTGATGGACTGTGGGATTACAACCCTGCTGCACTGTAGCTCTGTAGCTCTGCAGCCTTGTAGCACTGATGCCCTGCTGCATTGTGCCCTGCAGAGCTATACCCCTGCAATGCTGTAGCCCTATTGTACTGGAGCCCTGTATCCCAGTAGCTGTAAACATCCTAAAAGACTAAACATCCTAAAAGACTCCTCACACCCGGCCCATGATCTCTTCCAACTGCTGCCATCAGG
>JAACJT020000075.1:2828711-2841101 GCA_009936485.2 Gymnarchus niloticus
ACTATGTAAAGCGCTTTGTGACCGCGCTCCGTGTTAAAAGCTCTATATAAATAAAATTGAATTGAATTGAATTGAATCTGCTCTGTATATATGGGTATGGGATTTCCCATTCTGATCGGTAACAGCGTTTACTTGGTTAGATAAAATAATGACTTTGAAAATTTTAAAATCACTTTCTCTCCATGAAATGGACATTGAGTGGTATGAAATTGAGTGGGAGCCCCAGGTAGAGCAGCGGATATGAAATGGAGAACCTCGAGGGAAGGTGACTGATCTGACTCTTACCAGGAAAAACGTCAAGATGCTAAACAGAACATGAGCTCATTTAGCGCTTAGCAGTTGGTGTTGTTTACAATCAATCAGCATTTGCCTGGACCGCATTCTCCCTGAATGGCTTCGTCCCATCAATGGGGGGGGGGGCTAAAAGTGAGATACCTGACTGCTTGACCTTCGCTGTCTTCGTAACTATAATGAGAAATAATCCCCCCAGATCAGGAAACTCTTAAAAATAAAACCTGAGTCTATTGGTCTTGGGTTCATCTCCTCCACACAAAACGCTGGTCCTGCCAATCTGCTCAGCCCCTGCCACATTTAAGCTATGTTGGATAAAACCTGGCTTTTTAGAGAAGTTCTGGCGAAACGGCAGTGAACCTGAGCCGGCCGGCGGTATCACAGTTGCATGCTGCACCTATACACTTCCTGCCTGGTTCTTGCAGGAAAGCCTGCAGCGGTCGGGTTTGTGTGAAAACCACATGGCTGGGAAAGAGAGATTGGTGGAGAGAGCTGAACCAGACAAGTGATGGAGAGGCCAGATAAGAGGATTCAAGGCTCCAGCACCCTCCCTAATGCTAGCGTCCAGCACATTCTGAGTTCTGAACTCTTAAACTCCTTACCAAAAATAAATTTCTTTTCAAATATTAAACTATACACTTTGAATAACCTCATTTCTCAGGTCCTTGCCCATTACATCCAGGGTGTCCCCTTCCTCGTTCCCTCTGTTTCTGGTTAAATTTCCTCCAAGCTCAACAGGGCCTTGTGCTGGATGAGGGATAGATGAATGGATAGATAAATGTCTTAGGTTAGCCAGACCTCTCTTCCTCTCTGAGTGTCATCAGCGTCGGCTGAATAAAAAAAAAAAAGAGAGATAGGAACAGAAAACGGGGATCCGTTAACAGAGGTGGATGAGTGAGGAGAGGAAGGCCTGAGATGGAGGAGAGGAAAGATGGAGTATGTGGGCTAGACAGGGTGAGACAAAAAGGGAAAGAAGCGCAAGAAATTTAAGCCATGGCAATACAAACAGAATGGTTCACCGGATGTGTGGCAGAACTGCTGGGTTCACCGTTGTGTGTGCGTTTTGAAGAGTGTGTCTGTAACAAAATGCTCGCCAGAATGTGATTCATAATTCATATTTGGCAGGTACCCTTTTTCAAATGTCCAGGGTGCATTCCTGTATCAAATTAACCTGCCTGTTAAACTACACAGAACATACATAGCTGTGCTACATCCATTCGCCTCCCAGCCACTTAGAGTAGAAGGTCAGGCAGCATGAGAGAGGGGACACCCTGGGTGGGAAGCCCAGCTCCACACACAGAAACACACACAGTGTGGTGGTGGTGGCATTCGAACCCTCAATCCTGGAGGTGTGAGGCAGCAGAGGAATCCTTAACTGATCAAGAAGCAAAAGTTACAGTGAACAATGATGTCTCGATGCTCCTTTTGCATTAGTAAATGATTAAGTGTCCCCTTATCCTGTCTAATTCACAATGCATCACGTTTCAGCTCAAGCCTACACAAAACGATTAGGATATACTGTGGCAGGAAGGAAGGCTGTTTTAGCGCACCCTCCTATATTTAAGCATTTGTCATTTCCTGCAGGGCGAGTCATGTGACACTTCAGGCATCTGTAAATCGGCTCAGTCGCATGCCCCCAGTAGAGATAGGGGCCGCTCCCTCAGAAAGACTCAAAGACTCAAGGTGCAACTTGGCCGTCGTCTGGCATCATCGCAGGGTGAAATGAGACAGGGGAGGCCACCCCTGGCAAAAACAAGCGCAGAGGCACACTCCTCCTTACCTTTTCTCTTCAAGCCAGCCCGTTCCCAGAGTTTCCAGCTGGTCAAGTTACTGGATTCCTTCATGTCCGCCACCTTCCTCAAGGGTCTTCCTCAGGAGGGTTAATAGAGCACCTTACTGCTACACCTCATGCTGCACCCCAGAGTGTAAGACTATACCAGCCATTCGGATTTTTTTTTACATGTGTTAGACAGAGACGAAAAACCACATGAAAAAAAGTCTTACCACTCTGAAAAAGGCCTACTTTACCTCCATGCGAACCAAGACGTCTGAAAATAAAATTGCACATTGCGCTATTCAGCTGATGTCGAGGTATAATTAATGCATAATTCTCAAATTAACCCCAGGATCTTTTTATTAAAATTGAATGATTACTGTACTAATGCATAATTTGACCTCAATACCACTTTCATAATTTGAAAATGGCTCAGTGTAATATTGATTTATTCATGATATCCCGAGAGTGGCAGGATGTCGTGGGTAATTGCGGGAATTCAGCAGAATATCTACATTTTTTGGATGTAATATTACTGCTAGGATCCCTTGTGATGAGATGACAACACAGTCCTGGGGGTTATTCCAGAAAGAGGGCTTAACTCATTCCGTAGTTAAACCTGAATTCTGATTGGAGAAAACTGAAAGCCCGCCTTCAGGATCTGAATCTCGACAAATCCTGAAATCGGCCTTTTGGTTTTCTCCAAACAGAATTCAGGTTTATCTATAGGATATGTTAAGCTCACTTTCTGTAATACCCTCCTTTACTTGTCCGTGTCAAGACCCCACAGAGATGTGTGGTTGTTTCATTTTTTATTCTTTTAATATACGTATTTTTTAGCATGCATGTCCCTGGGAGCCTTCACACCCTCTCAGGACGTTTATTACTGTTGTGATTGGAAATGATAAACGTAAGGGTACACAAGCTAGGTACCACACGAGTGTGAAAGACAGAGAAAAATATATTTTTATATGCATTTTTCACCCGTGTTATTTTTCATCACTGCTGTAACTGAATGAGAAAACTTTCTGTGACCAACCAGTCTGAGCCTCTCTCTCTTCTCCCCTGTCTCTCTCGTTCTCTCTCTCTCTCTCTAACCCCCCTCTCTTACCCTCCCTCTCTCTCTTTCTGTCTGTCTCTCTCGTTCTCTCTCTCTCTCCCTAACCCCCCTCTCTTACCCTCCCTCTCTCTCTTTCTGTCTGTCTCTGTCTTTCTCTCTCTTTCTTTGTCCCTCCGTACGATGAAATTCTTGCCTGCATGCTTCCTGCGATCCGCGGTGCCAAATGAACGCAAGACAATAAAAATACTAAACAAAATACGTAACGCCAAGTGAAAAAGACAACAATAGCTAACAAAAAAAATGCAAAAAAGGACTTCTTTAGGTGAAAAAACACTGAGTGCGTGGAGCACTGAAGGCAGGATCTGTGGATTAAAGGCACATGCTACATTTAGTGTGCTAACGCCATTGGCTGACGTGTCCCAGAATCGTTTTGTCTGAGTGCTAATTGTCCTGTACCATCTGCCAGGGTGCCTGGCGTCTCTACTCCACGACTGCTGCGAGGTGTGTTTTGGTAACGCTCTGCCTGCTCGCCAACACGTACTGCTACGGTTTGAGCAGCTAGCATGCCAGGAAGCTGGTGTACGACGTAGCGAGGTTCTGTGTCGGCGACATCACGCAATGCAAAGCTGCTGACCCTCTTGACAGCTTTCCTGCCAGTGTAGTGAGACCGTCCTCCTTCTCACACACAGAATGAGGCTGTAGTCCTGACACTGGGTGTGTGCCCTGTCATGGACTGGCACCTGGCCCACAGTGTATACCCGCCTTGCGCCCTACGCTGCCGCGGATAGGGTCCAGGCCCCCCGGATCCCAAATAAGTGGCTGGATGGATTCTTCAATGTGCAGTAACCCCGGACCCAAGCGAGATTTATGACAGCCTTGATTTTCCTCGCAGGAAGTTGTTTTTCTGGTTTTCCCAGTCTTGACTGAAGCAACAATTTATAGGTTGTCTGAGAAGATTGTTTGGGCTGCGCAGCTCGTATATGTAATAGGTCCGTGAGACAAATGAGGCTTTTTCCACGTGTGCATTCTTGTTTCTAAACAGAAGGGGGCAGTGTGGGACTTGAATTAAAATGGCAACCGTAACGTGACCGTAAAAGATGCACGTATCTAAGGGGTTGTAGAAACGTCATGTACTGGATGATTAAGAGAAATGGACACATGTACCGACCCAGAAGTGCATTAATATGATAACAAGAACAAAGTGGACTATCAAAAAACTCACTAGACTAAATAATAGAGTGACCAGTTTAATAATAATAAAAAAAAAACTGTCAGGCTAAAAAAAGAACAAAGGGTTAAAATCTCCACTGGCTGCATGCTGGGTGGGGTCCGTCCCCAACGTCGTGCCCTCTGTATTGCCAAGCACTACTTTGTACCCCATCGGTCATGGGGTGGGGCCCAGAATGGGGGGCACATCCTGCTTTTGGGGCTCCAATGAGCTGATCAGTGCCCATTCTTTTCAAGAGAGCAGATGGCACCTTGGCTTCTCTCCCTGTCCCACGTGGCCCTCTGTTGTGTCCGTATCCCCCCACTGCCCCCCCATCCTCTTCACTCCACCACATCAGCTCTCCCTCCCCGAGATCAAGCTGTTTCTGTCTCCTGCCAGTGTCGAGGGTCCATCTTTGAGAAAGGATGACATTCCAGAACGGGGGATCTTTACAAGCAGGGTCTGAAAATCACCATAGCAGTCACAGATGACCAGAACAGCCCAAAATGATCCATATGATATAGTTTATTTCTTTGCACAAAGGAGAAGTCTCACAGGATCACCAAGGCGATCCCTAGAGAGCTCTGCCCCCTACAGTTATGAGAAATCCATCTCTATAGCACCTCACAACCGTCTCTTACGTAGCTAACAGTCATCCGTTTCCACATCATCACCCAGGAGTAGGTCTTGAGGCTGGATAATGTCTGGTGCCAGAAGGCCTTCTCCCCATGAACATGGCTGGGCTGTTCAACAGTCAGCCTGCTATCCTGTTGTACTTCATCCAGACACCCCAAACACTCTATCTTAGCCCAAGGTTCAGTGGGTTTGGCCTTGCAGATTTCATTCAAAGGTTATTAATCTATAATTACCATTGGATTAATAGGACCGAGCATTAGCCACAATCAAAATCAATAATTTCCCCCACAGGATCCAAGAATTTCGTTAGCTTTCACATAGACATCAGCCTTTTGCTAGCACCTCTCTCAGTTGAGCCCAAATGACATGTAAACCCGAGTTTGTAAAGATGCAGTTTGGATTTGAGAATGCTCCAGGGATTAGAACCTATAACCACCTGGAACAAAACCACTATACTGAATGTCCCTCTTTATGTACTCACTCCTCTTAAATTATATCGTATTTTTTCTGCAAATAAAGTGAAGGCTTGAAATTACATAAAATGGGATTGGGGTGGAAGAGCTCAGGGCAAAGAGAGGCACAGAAATAATGTCGATGTATTCAGCTTAATCGCTGGACTTGTGGAATGTCAGTCTTGAGTGACTGAAGTAATTGGAACAAACGAAGAAACCCATAAAAGACACGGTGAGAGACCCAAGCTTTTCTTGAGTATATTTCATTTATATGCAAATCGATTGTGGCATTTTGGTACTCACCAGGCATGACGGTGATGGAACGCCATCGGTTATGACACCACCCCCCACCCTTTCCTGCCATCCCAGCACTGAGCGGCTTGTTGCTATGTGCTGACATTTGTTTTCGCTCCGTTTACGTATCTCTCACGTGTTCTCTTCCTGCCGCGTTTACAAAATGGCACTTGCCCTCCAAGCCCCAGCTTCTAGCCCGCAGTACTGACCTGACACCCAGAAAGTGACTCCTACCCATTGTAAGCAGAGCTATTCCTCGCTGCCCAGCTGGACGAGGAGGGCAACCCGTGACCACACAATATCCCCAAAATGTGATGCCGGCCTTTTTGCAAAGGTCACTTAGGCATGTTCCAGGCCAGGATACTTACCTCCTTCTGGTCCAACCCTCCTCGAACAGCAGTCATGTGACCCAGTGCCATACGCAGACATGGAGGCACCAGGTGGTTAAAAAGCTGGACTCCGCACACAAATAAGGAAGGCTCGAACCCCAGGAGGAGCACTTCTATTTTGGCCTTGAGCAAGACGATTTCCCCTTTAGCGGTTAAATTAAATGCTTCAATAAATATTAATGTTAATTGTTACAGGGGGCAAAACTGTGAACTCAACGTGCCTCTTGATGAGTGAAGACTGCTAAGAAAATGAAATTAATTGTGACAAACCTCTGGAGTACATGCAGAGCTACAGTTACCTTTGCTGATGGTAAGCCCCTCCAATCCTGAATTAAATCTGAGAAGGTCCTGCTCATCAAGGCATAGGTCTTGAGGGCCACCATCCATCAATCCCATTAAGTGGATGCTTATTAAAAGCATTAATATTAATAGTGCCACTCCATCCAGGGCACCCTCTGGCTCATCTCCTGAGCTTCCTGGAATAGTCTCCGTGATCGTTGTGAACTTGCATTGGATAAGCAGCTAAGGAAGATGCATTGATTAATATTACTAAGCAAATATTCCAGGAATGGTGGCTGAGTGGTTAGCACGTCTGCCTCACAGGGAGAAGGTTCCAGGGTCAGTCCTTGCTGCTGACAGGGGCCTTTCTGTGTGGTGTTTGTATGTTTTCCCCATACCTGTGTGGGTTTCCTCCCACATTCCAAAGACATGCAGGATAGATCAATTGGCTACTCTAAATTGGTGTGAGTGTGTATGGGTCTTTGTCTTTGTGTTGGCCCTGTGGTGGATTGACGACCTTCCCAGGGTGTGACCCGCCTTTCACCTGAAGTTGGCTGGGATTGACTCCAGCTTTCCTGCAACCCTTATGGATAAGTGGCTAAAGAAGATGGATGGACATTCTGGGATACAGTAAATGTTAATTTGAACAGAAGCCAAGAGATGCCTATCCTGAAGGAATTGTTGCATTGAATGAATAGGAATGATCCATAGCAGACTGGTCAGGCACAGGTGGGGGGGGTCCGTCGCGTTACTTCATGCACTGTGCACGCTTTAAAAAAGGAGATGGGTTATAATTCCTCAGTTTGTTTTTTTTTAATATGTGCCACTGGACGTCTGAAGTTAATGGCACCCCTGTCTGTGTCTCATGCACTGTTCAGTGTCAACAGAGTACTTATAAAACAGCCGGAAACATCACTTATGGACACACAGGGACCCCCTCCCTTGGTGCGATCTCATTTTGGACGAATGTGTTGGCATCTCGGTGCCGAGGCCCCCGAATGTAAAAGACCAACCGTCCATCAACGTGTATCGCTCTATTGACGAGTCCAGATTTTTCTGGCCTACAGAGCCTTCAGCTAGTGCCATACACTGGTAAAGAATACCCATTTTAGGGCTGAGGATGTCATTCTGGATCAGGATCTCACTGTTTGAACGGCAGCGTCTGTGTCCCAGCAGAAGATCACCACAGTCTCCTGTAATGAAGAATGTTAAACCCTAGTATACACGCTACCCGCTACATTCCTCGGCCCTCCAGAACCATCATCGTAACCGTTATCATATCATAATGACGTCTCATTTTCCAGTGGCCGCCTCTTTTGCGGAAGTGACATCGGAAGAAATCTGCTTTTTTTTTTTTTTTTTTACAGTTTCCTTCAAATATTATCTACTGTAATTCATATTGAGATCCCAGCACAAAGTCTGCAGCAAAACAAACTGACAAATGACGTGGAGATTAAAAGCTCAGAGGCATGACAGACGGCGCCGTGTTTGAGGAAGGGGCGGGTTACAGTTGTACTCACAGGATGAGTTTGCTCTTGTTCGCATATATAAACTGCAATATGAATGACTATGTTGAAATGTTATGCTTTCGACTGATGACAGCGTCGCGTGCTGTAGGTTACCGCTGGTGGTGTCAGCGAGGGGGCCGGGAGTGATAAAGCATACGTGGGTAACATTAATAAATCGGTGGAAGATGAATCACTCATGGAGGATGAGTGAATCACGGGTGAACGGGTCGTTTGCGAGGCCTCTGTATTGTCACTGGGAGCTGGCAATCCGTCACCTGTACTAATAAAAAGAGGAAAAATCAAAGTTTGGCTCACATGAGATGGAAGGAGATGAGATTAGAGGCTCTTGTCTTTGTCAAGCCTGAAAGCACGTTCTATTCAAATTTGTTTATAAATATTTATGTTCCTAATTTGTGAATTAATGTTCTTTAAAAGGACTAGACAAGAGCCATTATTCTTACCTGAAAAAATATGCTCATTTACTTTAATGGTTTAGATATCCTCGCATTTCTGTTCTTTATTTACAGTTTAAAATCATCTAAAAACCAAATCAGAACACCCATGCTTGCCTTCCATTCTCAAGTCCCCTACCCCTTAGAAAATGTTAAACTTGCCCACAAATGTGACATGGCAGTCAAAACCAGACCTGAGGACAAAACAGTGACCTCACTGGGCTCGGCGCCCCCTGCAGGGCATCTTCTGCACTGACGTCCAGGTCACCACGCAGTACCCAGACCCTCGTCCCTTTAATGCTGTCTTTAATCGACGTGTATTTGCTTAAGGTTTATGTCTTGATTAGTGCACATCTCAATGAGTTTGGATCATAAGTAACATGGCCCCAGCAAAGTAATGTTCACCATTGTTAAATGATATGAAATGATTATACACCCTCCGTACCTGTACTCAGCACAACCGAGATGACGTTAATCTAATGTAATTAGCCTGTTTTCAGTCTGGTACGAGGTTATGGTTTGCCTGGAGCTCATCTCAGGAGGCTGCGAATACCTTGGATGGGATCTCAGTCCATCTCAGAGGACACATTCGCATGCTGTATGAGCAAACAGACACACAGACACAGCCTGACCCAGTATTCATCACTGAGCGCCCAGGCCATGCAAGACACACACACACAGATATCTGCAACAGAACTAATTGATTAAACCTGCTTATCATCACTGTGTTACATGGGGTGATTACCGAAAAGATATGGTCATTTTTGAGAACATCATTGAAATAATTGCCTGAAAAAGTTTATTTCTTATATTTTTAATCAACCCTCTCCAGAGTGACCCTGCACAGCGCTGCCAAAAGGTCACGCTTTTAATCATGAAACGGTGAATAAACCTCGATGGCGGTAGGCTTGAGCTCCACATCTCACACCCCGGCTCCCACACTGCGTCAGGAGGAAACGCGATCGCTTAGTAATCACGCGTCTCCACGCTGGATGCTGGGAGTCTGACTGCCAGTACCGCACGTGGTCTAATGACACCCTCAGAAACCCCGATACACTCTATAGTAGGGGGCTTAGCTTTGGTTTGGTTTTATCACCCATGGGCTGAATGGCGTGTTGTCACCATCACTAAAACTGTTATGGGAACAACTACAGCACGCTGGGTTTTGATAGCCACCAAAGATGTTTCCACCTCTGTACTTTCCAATTTTGCCGTCTTTCCGATTAGGAAATGCCACTCATTGGGAAGTGGTGACACGTAAAACTAATATAAAAGTATACTTCTGAATGCTCTCACTTTTTTGGACGGTGAACATTAAACAGTAAACTGAGAAACAAGTTTCCAGTGGTCAGCTTTTCAAATAGATTGTATCTTTAAGGATTGAAATGTAATTCAAATTCCACCTGAAATACAGTAAGGTGCGGAGGAGAGTGCCCTGTTCACCACGGTACATTTTTATTACCTGCTTAAACGACCCCGCAGCACGGGAGGCACCTGACCTTGCCTACACACACAGCCACTGTAAAACCTAATTAATTAATCATGCCCAGCAGCAACAGGATGCTGCAGAAATCATCGTGAGTCGTTATGGAAGGGACAGACCAAACATAAACGCTAGGGGTATTAAAGGAGCCAAACATACAGTCTCCTCCGTCCATGTAAAGGATGGGAGTCCTACAAATGGCCAGAGACCCTTGCTTCTAGATGGTACCATTGCCTGTTCCCTGTTCCTGTCTAAAAATCCTACTGGGGTGTTTTTCTCAGATGCCCTTCGTACGGTTATGGCAATGCACCGACACACAGGGACAGGACAACAGCGTGACGCTGGACAGCGTGTTTGAATCCCCTCTGCACATCACGGCCAGCTGACTCGGACATACCCACACAGGACATTCCTTGCCATGGCGGGACTTCTGACTAATGGGGGGCGGGAGGGGGGTAATTACCGTGACCCTGAGGAGTGGAGTTAAATAACGTAGCCGCTAAGAATGACGGCTGATGAGACGAACTTTCTGGCCAAAGTCCTCGAGGGACAGCTCCAGCCCTGATACGGTCCACTTTACCTCCGTTCCTCTAGTATTTTCAGCAGTATAAATAGTTGCAAAGGTAAAATTTCTTTGGATAACAACATTAGTCATGCACAACATCCGAGTCCAGCCCACAGTTTCAGCCCGAAATATCCAACTTTCTCAAGCAGCTTTGTCCATGTCACAGATTTGCCCTACCTGACCACTGGCTCACTATCTACCTGTGAATTTCACCTCACACCGTGGTTTGCTATACACAATCTCTAAGCAGATATTCCCAGGCCGTCCCCGAGTGTCCCTCTGAGTGTATCACCCTGTGTGTTTGTTGGTGCCTTCTCTCCTTGCTGCCTCCAAATGTCTCCCCAAATTAGACATTCTGACTCTCTTTTGGATTGTGATTTCCCATTACAGTTCGCTCTCTACAATAATCCTCCTGTGTTGAGGACCCCATTATGGGTGCCCCACTCACCCCGTTTTCTGTGGTGAAGGGGGATTGCCAGGGAAAAGCTGACCCCACAAGACAGAGTGGCCTCACTTGCCCTTTGTGCGTTTATTCCGGGGTACATCTGTGACGATCATCACCAAAACGACGGTGTCCTTACCAAAGGGAAAAAAATGGTGAATTCTCACCCAGCAAGGAAGGTGGGAGTTGTGGGGAAGTTACATGCCTTAGACACGCCAAAGGGGTAAATTTTCACCAGTTTCGGGCAGATAGAGCACAGCCTGGCTGGCTCCTGGACATGAAAATTGAGGGTCTCAGAGGCGGGATGGGGAAGTCCCAAGCCGATTGGCTGTTCCAGAATGAGAGGCGGGATATGTGGACGCACTGCCTGCTTTGGCTGCGAGAGTTTGGGAGTGGCCTGGAGTGACAGACACAGCAACTTGGTTGACAACAGGAAAGGTCTGGCTGCTCTGCAGAGCAAGAGAGGGTAGGGCCAGGAGTATCCTCCTGGAGACATTTATAGGTCAGTATATAGAAATAAGCATCCGTCTTCCATAACTGGGTATCCAGTTGAGGGACGCAGTGGACAACCATAAGCCAGGGGATGGGATGCCAGTCCACCACAGGGCATTAGTCAGGTGACACCCATGATGCCAGCTCTCTGTGGATGTGTGAAGGGCAGTCTTGTGCCCCCTGTGTTTCAGCCAAGAGACCGCGGTCAATTCTTACCCCGAAGAGGCAGAACATGGAGCTCGGTGGTCACTGACGGGAAGTGCTTGATCTGCCGCTCATGATCAATTCCACTACTCAGAATGAGCACATGGCATTGGACCCCCTTCAAGAAGAATGAAAGAGGCAGAATCACTGGAGAGCCACAGGTAAGGTGCTCTAACAAGGGAAGCAGGTACAATGTAAGATGATAATTTGGGCAAATGGGATTCTCATTGGCAAAACAACCAGAGGGGAATTCTATCAAGTGGGCTTAACAAACCCTATCGACCTCCGTGTCACCCACGTGCCTCTTCAGCCGTAGTCTACCAGACATCCACATGACAGACCATAACCAGAAGATCAGTACCTTAAACTTTGCAGGTTCCATCAGGAAAGGGTTCCTTCTTCACGTTCAGGAAATTCATTATTTTTCTTCCCCCATCGTTCAGTATGCGGCCCCCCCCCCCCCCAGCCTAGTACCCCCTTTCATGTACAAATCCATCTCCTGGCAAAGCTCTGCTCCTCTCCAGTCTCACTCCTTTTACTGAAGTCTAATGGTGAGCTACGGCAGAGAGAGAGACTTGAGTGAAGCTGTAATTCTTCATATTTTCAAAATATAAATAATTCAGCATGGTGCTCATGCCGTGTCTACTGTAATTCCTCATCAGACGTCTCGCCAATTCCCCTGTCCCCTCTGTTTCATTGGTGCATCCTCTTGGCTAATTCCTTTTATCCAGGCTTAATTTCAAGGTGCATCATGGCCATGACATAAAGCAGTGGGTCCGGAGCAGCTCTCTCTCTCTCTCTCTCTCTCTCTCTCTCTCTCTCTCTCTCTCTCTCTCTCCCTCTCCCCCCCCCCCCCCCCCCC
>JAACJT020000075.1:2858992-2871750 GCA_009936485.2 Gymnarchus niloticus
GGAGGACAGGGCGGCCTGGCGTGCTGTGGTCCATGGAGTCGCGAAGAGTCGGACACGACTGCGTGACTAAACAAGGACAATATTTTACTGACATTTATCTCGACACCATCCTGACTGACTAGCTTGTTAGCTCAGCATTCTGCTTCATATAACGAACGCCCCCACTTTGGCTCCGTGATGCCGTAACAGCCAATGAGAATTTAACCATGGCTAATATGTTGCTTGGCAGAAACTCAAGCCATTCGTTGCCGTTTTCCTGCCAGGACCACAGCTCGGAGGCACACCACCATCAATGAACATTACTCAGGACTTTCTTCTGAAGTGGCCTGGAACGGAAATGGATAACGTAGACTTAGACAGCTATGATTTTTCTCAGGCGGTGGGCGGAGGTGTTTGCATCGTGCAGTTTGGTTGCCATCTGACTAACCCAAAATTGTGGGGTGGGGGGCCAGGTAGAGGAGACTCACGCACGTTATTCACATGTGCTGGGGCTCACCCATGCCAGGCTGCCCATGTACAGCCTGTTTAATAATCCAGTGTGGTGCTGAGGGCGGGCTGCTTTGCGCCATACTGGGAAACGAAGGTATGTGAGGCTGCCTTTAATGACAGTGCTATCCTTTTTAAGGAAGAAAGAGTATTGGTGCTGAAGACAGTGTGATATGTGGGTACGACATGGATCTCCGAGGCTGGGGCAGCTTTAACCTGCAACCAAGCAGCCGTAAACACCCGCCTACCCTCTCGGTGTGCCCATCCCTTCCTGCTTTCTTTTACCTGAGTCCCCACACCTTCTCTGTGTCCTATGTTTGTCGCTGTTCTGGGAATGCACACGTGCGGCATGAAATCACGATCAAATACAGGGATATAAGGACTGTTTCAAGAAGAGCGAGTCAAGGTAGAGGGTACGGTGATGGCTGTGATCAGAAAAGAGTCCGTCTCACAAGCTTACATGAAAATCCTACGGATGCAGTCAGAAACACGCACACACAAGCTCACGCACACATGCACTATTGATGCTGAGGTCAGCCGTTTTGAAGCCACTTTAGAAGCTTGTCTGAGATTTGCTGTTTTACCAACCAGGCCTCAGAAAGTTGCCAGATCCACTAACCACTTAATCTCTTGGATTTCCAGGCTGCTTTAGTTGATCTTATCATTATATCTTGACCTCCATGAAACAAATTGCTATACCAACTCCCAAATGTATAATGCTGCACGCAAGTCACATTAATAAATCATCTCTTCTTCTTAAGCCTTACACTGAACTGTCTCCTCGCAATGCATTTTTAAGATGTTACTCACAGCAAATGCACTGCCCAGAACATGCATGCAATTTTTCTCCAGAAACACTCCACAAGCAAGTCAGTCCTTGCAGCAGACCACCACTCAATTGCCAATTTCAGCCATAATAACTAGTCTTGTCCAAAGCCTGCAGAAAGTGCTGAAAACATCTTTAGATGTAATAACATCAAATAATGATAATTATGTACTCAGAGCATGAAGAGGTTTTACAAAGTACACTCTGCCCATCACATATGTTTAGGTTTTATTCCAGATGTATTTCATGTTCATTTTCTTTATTTCTTGCTGGTTATCTCAGTCTGTACTTTACATAATATTTGTGTTTTATTCTGAGTGTGTTTTGTGTCCATTCCCTTTTTCATTTACTGCTGGTTACTGCGATCTGTACTTTGCATAATTTTTTTGCGTATATATTCTTTGTGTCCTCTTTTTTTATTTAGTCACAGTTTAAGTCACAATTTGGATGCATATAAAGGAACATGCTGATCTGTGGGGGCATACGGTACATGAAATATTTGAAATTCACATTGGAAATCGGCCCATTTCATTGTTCTCCCTGGAGACACTCAGCCTGGACTCACTGTGTTGAGCCCAGTGTGTCCTCCAGCACTCATTTAGTGGCTGAGTGTCTCTCAATGTCCCTCCAAATTGAAAGAGACAGCACAAATCAGGTTAACGTGGCAAACCGAAACAGCAGACTGTTTGAGGGGAAGGAGCCACATCAGTCAGTCAGGTGAAACACCAGTCAGAGCAATCTTCACTCACAGGTGGTCTCATTACTGTCATCCTGATAGCTGAGAAAACGCCCCCACCTCGAGGCTCCCCTCATTCTGTGCATATCAAACCCCCCCTCCCCCCCAGGTACTGTATTCTGACCAGTCCGATGATGCACATTTTCTCCAGATTCCTCCAGAGATGACCAGTAATGCATTTCTGCAATCTGACTTGCTTGTGAAGCAAACCATAGCCAATTTGATACATAGCCTGACTGCAGCTTAACAGCTGCTGAGTATATACATTTGTTAGCTACTACACCGTGGATGCAATGAGTGGAATCCTTCGTTTAGTGGCACTGTGGGCCGGGAAAGACACTAAGCATGGAGCTCCAAATCGCAGAATGACAAGTGCAGTCCAGCATCAACCGTCCTTTCTCAATAAGAACTTATGTCTAAACAGCACAATTTCATTACTGCCAGGGCCACAGCACAGCAAAGTAAATTCAAACAGTATCCCAATTTTGTAAGGCTTTCCGAGCAACCCATTCCTGCTTTTGCCCCTGCTTTCCCACCATCCGTCCATTAGCAGAGGTAATTAGCAAGGTTACCATGGTAACCTCATCCGTAGCACTAGCCCGCGACAAGGATCGTAAGTGATGTGTGCCTCAAAGCGTGCACGATGCCCCCAGGAAGTAGGCAGAAACGTAAGAACCTCTCGCTGTCAGAAGGGCTGGCTGAGGTGACATTTCGGAAGACATCAGGAAATGTCTGGGGGTGTGTGTATAAATAGCAACACTACATTGGCTTGCGTGTGCATGCACACGGAACATGTTTGCGCTAAGTCGCTCCAGACTCCGTTGGGGGGCATTCTCCCCATGCATGAGCGGGCGTGCGTGAACATTTGCTCACATTCGCTTGACCTCACGCAACCCATTCAAGCCCGGCCGGTCTTTTCACACGTCTGTGCTCTGGGCGTCGTGAATAAATCGGGTCCGTCGCTCACAGAGACAGAAGGAGGTCGAGGGGTACGTGTGTTTAAGAATTATTTATCGTGTTAAATATAGGAATGGACTTCAGTGTGGAATAGTGTAACAAAGGAAAGGAAAACGAGGACCATGCAGGCCAGAAGGACTAAAACACATCCCCCTTGTTAACGCAGTCCAGTGACCACACATAACACCTTGGCTGAAACAGAGCTTCTCTGACGCACCATTAAATCTAAAGCGGTCAGCTGGTGGCTGTCGATAAGCGTGGTTACTAGGGGGTCTGCATCCCAGCATTCGCGTCCACCGTCGGTCGGCGGCACTGCGCCACGCTTCCGTTGCAATTTAATTCGCCGTGATGCCACACCGCGGCGTTCGGTGGGGCTGTAAAATGTGGCAGATGAAGGTGAGTGGCGTACTCGCGAGCGGAGAACCCGACAGCTCTCCTAAACGTACAGCACGACGCTTGACTGCAGCTCCTGTCGCTACACGTACATAAGCAGAACGTAAAACGCTGGGGCAAAGGTTGTGAGAGAAAGAAAGGTGAAGTCGTGGCGATGTGAGCCAGGCTGTACTGCACCACGCAGACGTTTGAATAGGCCCCTTGTAAATAGGGACGACGTACCGAAAGCTGAAGCTGAAAGTCTGTACGAGATGGCCGCGCCTGCTATGAGCGGTTTAGCTAACCGGCTAAATCACATTGTTACTCCGTGAGGGTTTGGCAAAGTAGGAAAAAGGCAGAACAACATTTTTTCAAAATTTTCAGTTTTTTCTTTTTTTTGAAAATTTTGGGAAGAGAAGCTTTTTCAAAAGCTTCGAGTTCCGTGTGGAATCTGGATTCTGACAGCCGTACACTCAACAACCGAACAGGTTTGCTCTAAAAGTTCGATAAATAGCCTAATGCTGTTCTACTGCTGAGTGTTTTCATTCACCCTCCATGACAAACCATGACATTTCTGTTGCCAAGTTACGTGCGCTTCTTTCCTGTGACGTCGGCCACGATCCCATCTATAGGAAGACCAAGCCCAGCTAGAAGGGAGGGGTCGCCGTTGACAGAACTGCTCACTGAAGGTGTGTGTGTGTGTCTGGACCACCCGCACCGTTGACACAAACGCTGCCATCTGCTGACTGCTCTTATAGTTCGCCATTTTTGCTCAGAAGCTTCAGAACATTCTAGAGAACATTGACCATGCTTTGAAAAACCAGACAAGTCTTACTTCGTTTTCTGCGGTTCTGAGCTCTTACGCTCTAGTTTGCCACATACTGAGATCTGGGGAATGTCTGGCCTGAAGTAAACCTGAAGTAAACACATGCTACAGCGATGTGGTCCAACACTAAATAACAACTTAAAGTTAAGCCTCTTTTTTTACTAAAGCTGCTGTCCGTTCAGCGTTTATAGACGGACACCCTTGTTTACAACACAAAACGAGCTGGACTGTTAACAAAAGAGTCTTGCGTAAGCCAACAGCCTAGCAACACGACATCAAAGCACTTTTGTGTTTTCTGTTCTTTTCTCTGGCTACTACCAACACCGTGCTCTGGGCAAGAACCGTTCCAAGACAGAACCCACGACTTTGATCTCGGAGGCTACACCACAACTGTTGAGAGACAAATCTTTCATACCTCTAGAGGTCACAGACAAAGACCACTCACTGCAATTCACGACCGGCTCTCTTTCTTCACAGACAGAATAATCTACCTTTACTGATTTAGCAGATGGCTTTGTCCAAAGTGACGAAAGCCTAGGGTCAGAGAGCAGAGACTGCAAGCATCCAGCATTTCTTTTGTTGTTAAGGGTCTCGCTCAAGGGCCCAGGGGAGATGTGACTACGCTACTGGCCATGGAACTGGAAACCTCAACCATCTAGACACGAGCTTTGATCCCCTGCAGACTGAGCTATACACCGAACACCTATTTACAATTACCACGGATTATTAATTAGATTATCAGGCTTTGGACAGGATTAATACAAATAAAAGAGTCTATTTATTTCTCAGTGACGACAGTCACTTTGACTGGCATCCTGAAAGGATCTGACAGACATCTCTGCAGCAAGAAGCTTTACTGCTTAAAGTAGTTTTTTCAAAATGATATGTCCAGTCGGAATTAAAAAATAAAAGCATATTAACAATCCCTAGATAAGAATCTAATAAACCTTTCACATACACTCAAACTAGCAGAAAGCAGATTTTTTTTTTTTTTTTTCCTGGTTTAAAACCTGCTGTCCTGCCAGAAATGGGAATATTTTGAAAAGGGACCCAACTCTGTAGCTATGTGAACTTAGCTAAAGGTGCTAACCTTTTTTGTGCGAACAAAAACACCTCCCTCATTTCATGTTTTTGCTTGGCTGATGAACCCCCAACTCAGAAATCTGAAGACATGAAAATAAAGGAGAAAAACTTGCCGACGGTAAGGAGACAGAACTCTTGATCACATATCGTCCCGTGAAACAAACACGTTCACGTCAATCCAACACTGACGCCTCCTTCGTTTCCTTCTGGCTTTCGTGGATTTTGTTTATCTCATTTCAAATGCAAAGTCTTTGCTCTCTCTTCTGGATCCTAACCCAGAAGAGGCAGCTCTGTTTGGGGGAGGGGGTTAATATACATTCGTCTGCATGGATGGGAGAGTGTGCTCTCACTCCTCTCAGGGCCCTGCTGTCAGCTCTCCTCATCCCGGTGACATCCCACATTGACTTGCTCTCCCTGACCGTTCTTTCAGGTAAACTGCGACAAGCTTGGAAGGTTCGCTATTCCTTTGGTGTCTTTGGACCTCTGTAGTCTCTTATCCTCTCCTTTACTGATGTGACATAAACTACAGAACACCATTAAGGTCACTGGTCTTCAAGCTCGTCATCTACTATCAATTAAAGGGGACTCTCAGGAGAAGAACCAGACCTGTGCCCAATGATAACATGACCCCATGTATCAAAACCCCTTAAAAGCACATCTCTGAAGAGCTAACTCTTGCTTCCGTACAACAAAAGCCTTTTACCTGGAAATTCTCTAACTTACACTGCGGCTACAATCTGATATTTTATCCCTGACCCTGTTGAAAGTGCCCTGTGGCCTTTCATGTAGTTTAAACGACTAATTTAAACAACGACTTTTCAGAAGTGGCGTGTCACTTCCATTCCCAGGGCGTGTCTACGATATTCTTGTCCTACTCTAATGGACGCTTTTTACAGCATTTTCCTGGTCCTGCCTTGTTCTAGTGACAGCTCCAGCGCCAGGGGGGAGCTTCAAAAATCTCTCTCAGCGTAACTGCAGAACTTCCACTGTTCCATGGAGAAATATAAAATATGGCCGCTTCAGGAACAAAAAGACGAAGGAGTTTACCGCACGGCTCTTTCCAGAAAGCATAGGGACAAAACAGGAACATTATAAGGAAATAAGGACTGTAGGTTTCATCTGTTTTTTCTAGGGTCCACCATTGCTGTGTGACTTGTACTTTTTTGTCCCAAGCTTTGTGTCCCCGCCTCCACTCCACCTCCCATCTCCTCTTCAATCCACGGGTTCGAGAGGTAGCCCTGGGGGTCCGTGCTATAGCATGCATGCCCTTCCACTCCCTCCCGCAGAAAGGCTCTCTGGTTCAGGCTCCCGGTGCTGTTGCATTTTTTTGCCAGCAGGGGAGCCAGGGAGCCAGGTAAAAGCAGCGAATTCAGCGACAGGCTGCTCAGAGTCTCGGAGAAATATTCACTGTTGCAGGCTTGACTGGACCCACCGCCACCAATTCCTATCCCGAGGTCCTCATCAGAGTGATCAGTTGAATCCTGCCTGTTGCACCCAGGGCTGGTGCTGCCACCTCCACTGCTCTGATTCCTCTGGTGACCCCTGGTGGCCTGGAGGTTAAAAACAGTTGGAGGGTCAGAAAGGGTATCCATGAGGGGCGACAGAATCTGTCCAGTAGGACAGTCGGTTTCATCAGCGAGCGTATAGAGCAGAGAGAGAGGCATTGCGAGGTCTTGCGGCGGTGACACGCTGAAATTCAGGCCCTCCTTCAGCGTAGTCTGCAAGCTGCCCTCAGAGCTCCCTGTGGCCAGTGAGCGGTCACTGTGGGATGGGTGCTAAGGGGTAGAGGAACGTCCCGGGTTAGAACGAGCTTCAGAAGTGATTCCATTCTTTTCACTGAGTCTCCCTTACCTGTGTGCCAAAGACCCTACTGTTGGTCCCTGGGGATCGGAGGGACGCCCAGGAAGCAGGAGATGTGGTATTGGACACTTGTCCCAGTGGGAGGCACCCTGTCCCAGAGCGAGATGGCCGAGCTGACCCAGCTGGATGGAAGAACTCTGCAGGAAGGTGGAGAAGGTTGGAGGTTCCATTCCTACCACCTTGACTATTGCTCATGTTGCAAAGAACGGATTCTGAAACTGAGAGAGAGAGAGACAAAGATGGTCTGTTAAAAATTAAAGTCAAAGAGCGCAGGAGTTTCATCAGGGCATTACTGAGGCACGAGTCACTATTTTGGGCAGAGTAAATTTTCCATCAGCCCACCGATCACTCTTCATTTCAAACATGACAGGGACACGCCTATCTGCTGTTTATTCCAAGTGATGCTCCTCCAACAAGAGCGGCAAAATGAGCCAACAACACATCGGCTGACACTGACAACAACAGCAACCAGCATGAGTACCTGCCCGAGGCGAGGCAGTCTGGAGACCTGCCCCAGGTTCTGGCCTCCCTGCCCCCTCCTTGGGGCTCGGTTTCTGGGATGGCACGGCCCCCGCGTGACCGGCGGCCAGCTCGATGGAGCTCTGTGAGTGACTGCTGCAATCCTCCTCTTCATCCTGCCGTGGGAGCACAGAGCTAAGATCACCGACGTCCCATCAGGCTGTCTCAAGCCAGTCATTAAGGCGGATCCTTGCACCTTCTCGACGGTGTTTTATTAATAATTCTTCTCCATCTGGCCCTTTTGATTAATAACAGCTAGCAGACATCAACATGGTACGCATCACAGCCCTAATCTGCTGTTTTCCATCAATAACTCATATTAATCACATGTTAGATTGTTTGCCATTTATTTGTGGTCTACTAAACCGTAACGGGAACTCAGTGGTTTGACAAAACAGTAATTAATAGCAATTAAGAGTCATAATGTCTGACTGATTGGTCTGCCAGAGTCGTTCCTTTACCCTGCTGTCCCTCATCAGCAGCTGGTAGACGCTGTGGTCGTCCAGGCTGAGGTCGTCTGGAAGTGCCAGCGAGGAGGACTTATCGGAGAGCTGCTCGGACGTCAGAGACGCCTGCTCCACCTCGGCAAGGCGGACCTATCGAGGCAAAGTAAACGGATAAACAAACGGAGGGGGCACAGGTGGATTACAACAGCGGGAGACCGACTGCGATCAAACCGAAGAGCTAGAGGATGCAGGAAATGCGGTCGCAGGGCACATCTGGACGAACTGATCCCAGTCATTAAACAGAGCAGCGACAGCTTTCAGTGCGTCTGCCTGATACATATGGACGGTGACGTGGGGGTTACAGCAGAGAGAACACGTCTGAGCTGAGTAAACCTGACTCTTTATTTTCCCAGTCGTTTTATGCGGTATGTCAAGTCTATAGGCATCATCGCAAAGAGAAAGGAAAATAAAAACAAAAATAAATGAAGCACGCCAAAGAGGGAAATTGCCGAAGCCGGTCGGGCTGTGCAGAGCGACGAGCTGATAGACCCGGGGAGGAAGACGGGCAGGTGCCGAGTCGTTCATACAAAAGCCCCGCAGTCCGTGAACAATTCAGAGGCTGCGCTCCAAAAAAGAGCCTGCCTCACCGGGTCTGTATAAACGCTTATGAAAAAACACGTTCTCACACTCCAAGTGGAGGCCATGTTCCACATCTCAGCTGCATCAAAGTGATTTTATTGGTGCCGCTATGCTGCGAGGAGATGTCTTCTGACTTACCGTATTCTAAAATACGTGAAGAGGATTCTAAGTGTGTAAAGAAGAGGCGAGTGGGGAAAAGAAGAGAGGCTGGAGAAGCCAGAGACACACAGGAAAAGATGACGGCACATTAGATGCAGTGATAAAGAGTGTTAATGATCGTAATAAACAGAGACGGTGGAGCGACTGAGGCAAATTTTTATCCATCTGCCAGGAGAGCTGTTAGCATCAGGTGGTTATTTCTCACGCCTGTTTCCAGCAAACCGTTCCACTGAAGGATGGACGAGAAAGGTTCTCCACAAGCCTGAGGGGAACCTTGATGGAGGCTGTGATTTCTTCTCAAACGACACTGTCAATCCTCTTTCCGTTTTTACCTGCCCCCTGCTTCCTCATCTAGCCATTCGAAGATGAGTAGGGAGGGTACGTTTTGGTTTGACAGTTTCTGCTGAGGGTTCAGCTCTTGTAGGACTGACCTTCACTAGTGCTAACACCTACTTAATGAAGAACAAGACCGAGTCCTTCGCCTCCTTCAAGTGTAATGCATTATAGAGCTTCTCCGCTTTGTGCAAAACAGTTTTAACGCTCCCCTCTATTTCGGTCAGCTGTGTTCTTGATGTGTCACCCTTCTGTCCTATTAGAATCGAGAAGTCTGCTTGAGGCTTAACTCACTCCTTCGTCATCGAGAGAACTATGAAGATCATCTTTTTACTGTTGGCAATATGCCTTTGGCTCTGTGAACCATCAGGTCAGAAAAATGGCCCGGTGCTCATAAACCACAAATTACAACATATCCAGACGTCAGACTCACATCACCAATAGGCTATAGGTGTTTAGGCCAGGTAAGATGTGGCTGTTCTTTAGTTCAGCTCCTGGGTCCATTCACATCCCTCAGGTACAAGATCACGTCCCTTATAAACATCCTTACGTCATGAAGCAAGTTCACTTAAATTCAGTTTGATTTGTTTTTAACGTGCCCTTCAGAACATTGTTGTCCCCATACACTAAACAGGGGTTTATGGTGCTTACAGTGAAATCAGACAGAAAAGCACAATGGCTGGAAGATAATGGAGTAGGGGTCAAAGGTCAACTGATCGCTGACATCCTACAGAGCAGGGAAAGACACACGAATAACACCTGAACGTGCAAACATCTATCCTTAAGATCTTTCAAGAAAAAGATGATTTGATGGCCATCTTCGTCAGGATTCCAGGAGGAGGTCTCTCTGAGCTAGTTTTCTCTGACCATTTGTATCTAGTGTCTTAAAGAGCCTGACTGAGAGAATTCGACGCACAGAGTGAAACCAAGCCACTGGTTCTAGTTGCTTTCAGATGACGACATGAGGCTTACTTGCCATAACTGGTGTGTATGAACCTTGAGACAGTACAAACTTCATGCGTGGTCCAGAAAACGTAGAATGAATCACATACTGCAGATGTCATACATGAATTTCAAATGATACAAAAAGGAGAGGATAGCGTGTTAGCCTGGCCATGCGGTGAGAAGAGACGGTCCTGAAATCGGAGCGACCAGGAGGTAAGGAAGGGGCCTCACCTCTCGTGGATGGCGGCTGCAGTCCTTGCAGACGGGAGGGGAGGAGTAGTGGTGGAAGACGGAGCCTGACAGGTTGTCGATCATCAGCATTTCTCCGTCGAAGGAGTCCCTAATGAGCAGGGAGACGCTGTCCAGCCACAGGTTCTCCTGAAGGTAGGACCACACAGTCAATCTCTCGGATATTTCTCCCATGCAGTCGCCAAGTATCTTGACCTGACGTAGCCCCACATTTTCCACTGCACTGTTTATTTGCTCAACTGACGTCAAAATAGCTCGGAGCAGAAGACAAGCAAATGTGTACCTCTCGCAAAAACTTATTCTGTACTACCAGGAATAGTATACTGCCTTTTCTTCCCTGTCAGAAAAACTTACAATATCTGTCAGTGTGTGCTGTGCGGAACGGTCCAGTTTTATATTCGTGTCACCCTTCTGTCCCTCCTGATGGCACGTCAGTTGGAATGAAAGTATTTTATCATGGCCTCAAGTCAAAACGAATCGACGTCAGGATCTCTCCCTTCGCACAAACCCAATGTCTCTTCCTGAGCTTCAGAGATTGTTCTGCTTTGATCGCCTCCATAAAACAACGGCATCATATTCTTTGTGAACCCTCCAAACCCTCAGGGCACCTATAAGGAAAGTGGCTTGTCGCTAAGTGTTATTAAACGACACAGCATCGCGTAACTTCGGACCATTACGGTAAGGGTCAGAGAACATGCCTTCAAACTCTTTCTAAAAAAAACAGCGAATAACCGGATGCCTTTAATCACGTATTCCTATGAAATGCTCCCTCTTCATTTTATTAACTTGTGTTTGCAGATTTATACTACCAAGAGAAATGCCAATTAAATATAATATTTCTTTCAGCACTTATGGGGGGGCGAGTATAGAGGAAAGGTCGTATTCGAAAGCAGAACGATGTGAAATACTGTATCTGGACCGTAAGCAAACATTCTCCCCATGTTGTCCTCATTGTATCCACATTGGCTTCAAGCCCATCCTCTTTCTAATTTCGCCCATTAATAACACACTGCTGGTATGGTTTCAGCGTCCTCAAACTAGTTGGCTTATTTCACAGTCGGCTTCGGGCCACATGCCCATCTCAACCCTATACCCGAAAGGTTGAAAGGGAAACCGCTAACACCTTATTCAATGTGCTTAAATCTACAGACAATGCCTACCTTTCCCATCCTTTCAAACTGCCGGAGAAATAAATCCCCACATTTTTAGGAATATGGATTCTGACTGAAGCGTTCATCCCTGGATGAAGGCTGTCATCAACGATCTACATCATGCCTGCAGATCCCCCCGCTGGCACAGACCTTGACAGGACCCTTGAATACCGATGTCCAGCTTTAGTATTCAAGAGGTATCGGGCGTAAACTGGAACATATCGGGCACAGAGTTATTGAATTTCCTTAAACTCGGGTTGACATTCGATGTGGAAACATAAATGCAGTAATCTTCATGTCTCTTAAGGTTCCATGTCTCTTTCTAGTGAAGAGTCTGCCAAGTATAGAGGCTGCTGCCACAGCAGCCCTTCCAGATCTCGGAATCTTGATGAATTTGCTCACTGTCTCTAAATCCCCTCCCATCAATAGCACTCATTAGCACACCAAACACCCCAGGGCTTTCCTAACAAGGATATTAACGCTCTCCAAGGCTCTCATTGACTGCCTTTGGAAGACATAAGCTCTGTTTTGCCCAGAGCCTCGAGGAGGAAGGTGTGTGTGTGTGTGTGTGTGTGTGTGTGCGACTTTCTTATTATGGGTGTCAGAGACATTCTTCACTTTTAAACAAAAAGCAATGTGGAACCCCAAGGTAGTAATCAACGTAAACAATCACATGGGTTCACGCGTGTGCATGGGTAGGGTGCTTGCTGATCATATGATGAAGCCATGTGACACACATAAATTCCTTCAAATGCTTGCATGCCTCAGAGTCACTGACTCATCTGGTGATTTCTGGGGAGCATCCCCACCTTAGAACGACCAGGATTTTATCCAGAAGATCAAATTTGACAGCCAAGATCCTTCCAGTGTCTGCCAGCCCCTCTAGGGTCGCCCCTCTCCACCTGTCCTCCAACACCCCTGGAATTCATTTTCCCCAACCTCAATGACTGAATACCAAATACAGTACTGTGCAGAAGTCTTAGGCACACAAAGAAGCTATTTGAGGCCATTTATCTGGGCAGAAAGTGTACATTGGCTTGGGAAAAAAAAAACACCACTGACCATTAAACTGTATACTAATAAACAGTAATGCAAACCAAAATTAACAAGAATTTCTTCTGCTTTCAAAAATGTTACTGATATCTGATTGGATGGCTAGAAGAACACAGCT
>JAACJT020000075.1:2875432-2886431 GCA_009936485.2 Gymnarchus niloticus
AAACAAGGGGGCCTCACAGTTAAGGTCAAGACATACATGGATACATTGGAAGGAAACTACAAATTTGGCGGTGAATTGAGGAGATGTTTTGAAAATATTAACTGACACACTTTCACAGACATAAAGTAATATTTTTACAGCAACATAAATGTAACTCAACCATAATTTTCTTTGCCTGCCTAAGACTTTTCCACAGTACCGTATACCTGTATAATGGCACTCCCTCCTCGTTATAACTGTGATCCTAACAGTAGGGGTACTGATTTATGCCGTGTTGTGTTACGTAGAAGCTTCATGTATCTCGTTGTGCTTGTGTTTTGTGTCTTCTCTCTACGTGTCCTGTTTTCTCTCGGACTTCCGTACACCAAACACAAGTAAGCGGATTCTGTCCATATGCTGAGTACGTGGCAGGAAGAAACTGCTGGCGTGACTTCCGCTGATTAATGGCTGCATGTTTTCTCTGGAGGTCAGCTGTTAATGGGTTTTTTGTTAAATCTGGGAATGTGCAGCTCCTGCCCAGGGTCATGATCCTAATGAACTAATTATCACCAATGGTGCCAGGGGAGGTGGTTTATTATCCGTGAAATTAAATCAATTATGTAAGCGAGGGTCGACGAAAATACTCAGCATGAGGCGTGTGCTGTGGAGGGCTGTTGACATGCACACCTGCCCGGTGTGTTGTCATGTAATCACGTTTACGTTGGCCAGGTGTGCTCGGCGTGGTGTCGGGCGGTTCTTCAGACCGACATGTCTGGCTTGGTGCTACGCACAAGGTCTAGGAAGGTAAGCAGACAAAAATTTGGGCCATCCCTTTCACTTCCGTCTGCCGAGTTTAGCTGCAGGCTAAAAATAATGGGCCAGCCAGTTGCTGTTTGTGGTTTTGTAGACTCAGAGGCTCTGATGACAGTCATGTCTAGCTAATGAGCATCCAGCCAGAGAAGGTCTCTCTAATGAAGCGGCGATAATATGACAGGGCCTCTCACTGCTCTGTTGTCAGCAAGGTCCTGCACATCTCTCCCTCTTCTGTTCTTCCTCCCTTCCCACCCCCAAGCCAGTAGATGTGGGTGGAGACGACGCACAGACGCAGTGACACTGGGGCTCTGTCTGAACGCCCCATGATCACCCCCCCCCCCCCAAGGCTGTCACCTTTATCTCCTTTTTTCACCCCCACTGTAATCTCTCCCTTTCTCCATCATCAGCGATATCCTGGTCCTCAGCTCTTTCCCGAACTGCAGCCACAGCTCTCAGGCTGCTATAACCTGAGGGCAGAGATAAGACTGGTGGCTGGGAAGAGGGTCTAAAATGGGAGGCAGGTGTGTGTGTGTGTGTGTGTGTGTGTGTGTGTGTGTGTGTGTGTGTGTGTGTGTGTGTGCAGGCTGTATTTATGCATTAGCTTTGTGTGGTCATGCTGGTAGTAACCAGAATTGAAATTCTTTAAATGTCGCCTGCCATGTCCCTACCTACAGTTAACCTTTTGGGCAGCGGGGGGAGTATTGATCAAGGCACTGCTCATATTCCCGTGTGCCCCAGAGTTATGAGCGTGCAACACGTCAACACAAAATCGTCTGTGCAAACTGGCAAAAATTCAAGATTGTTGTCCAGATATATGTAAGAGTAAGTGACAAGCAGTGGCAGCTGAAACATCTAGACAGGGTGAGGCTAAAGGAACCAAAGAATGATACAGGTCCTCCTCATTTAGACGAGAAAGCCTGCAGACCTGCGCGGACAGGGGGTCTCCACACACGCCCCCTTCCTCACCCTTATGGAAAAATGAAACCCCCTGCACACAGGGAGCCGACGGTCTCAGTGTTTACTCAGCTCCTCCTGCCATCTTCAGCTTCTCGATTAATTTCACTTCGGTTCTTCTTTCCCTGGTTTTTGGCCTCTCTTTCCCCGCCCCCTGAGTGTATCTCTGTGATATTTGTCTGTTTACCTTTCCACTAAAAATAGGTTGGGCAAACTCTCGGCTGTGTGATTACCGAGCCCCTCTTAGTGGGAAGTGAGCTTTCGGGTTATTGCCGTTCCTGGGGAACTGAGTCACCGTGGCAGTCATGAGCAAGACTAAAAGCTCCTGAAAATGGTCACCTCAGAGCATTTACCCAGCAGGCCACAGTACATACTGTCTAGATTGTATCATAGATGAGTCACTGCAGTGCAAATCAGATTTCACCATCAATAAGTCAGCATAATCTCTGTGTGTGCGGCTGAGTCAAAGTTCATCTATGAGTCAGTGTAACGTGCGTGTTTAATTCATAGCTCCCCATTTATAAGTCACTATACGGTGTGTGTTTATTCCAGAGGTGGCCGTCTATGATTCATAATCTGTATTCATGCTAGAACAAGTCAGTGTTCTCTGTGTGTGAGTCAGCATTGCAGTAACTGTAAGGATAATATTACACGTATGAAGATATATACCGTATAAATGTTTGTGCATCCGTGTGCTTGTAAGGAATTCCAGATGATGCTTTCCTAACTAAAGGAGCTCAGCATCCCGAGCACACCCCCACCCGGGTCAGCAAGGCTTAATCATCGCTCCACCTTCAGACCCGGACATCTCCGCCTGTCTCCCGTCCCTTCAAACCATCGGTTCACCTGGGCGCTGGGTCGTTAGTACCCGTCACACGAACCAGCCTCTTACTTTGCCGAATGGACACATTACTAAAGATTCTAATTATATACTGTTTATTCCATACGTCAGACTACTCAATGCCTCAACTTCCTCTTTATTGAAAATTCTCAAACACTTGTGCTTTGACATATGTAAATAGCTGCATATTTGTACTTTTTGCCCTGCATTTGCCTGAATTTTATGCACAGTTGAGTGCATCCACCTTGTCCAAATCCCCGCATTTGCATTCCCACTTGGCTGATAAAGTGCTACTCACAGTTAGCACGAGCGCTAACCAGTAAGGTGCGACCGGTACATTCCGAGCCTGTAACATGTCTGGTTCACTAAAGACCACCGTGGGTGGGAGTACCTGGAGAGTGACACCCACCTGGGCTGGAGAGTAGAGTTTGCGCGGATGGTGCGTGTCGTCGGTGCCACGCTGGGCGTCGGCGACGCCCGGGTTGCTGCCAGAGCTGGCAATGGCACACTGTCGCCCCCCTCCTTCAGCCCCTGGCCGTTCGACGCCTCCTCCTGCACCCGCTCCTCCAGCCAGACCTCCCATGCAGCAGAGGGCACCCTGAGCCAGCTCCATCTCGATCTCGGCATCCATCTCTGCGTCTTCCTGCGCCTCCTTGTTGGAGTCGTCCAGGTGCTTCATGAGCACGGCTACCACCACGTTGATGAGTACGAACTGAGCCGTCAGCACGAAGCTCACAAAGTAGAGGGGCGAGATGAACTGCAGGCTGCTGTTGCATGCATACTCGCCCGCGTGGCACTCACGCAGCGTGTCCTGTAGGGGGCACACATGAGCAGAACCAGATGTAAGAACGAGTCAAGCAAGCTTAAGTGCGTGAGCACGAACCTTAAAAAAATGTAATGCGATAATATTAATTACTGAATTATTTTACATTAAAAGAAGAACAGATTATAATATTTATTTGCATATATATTTAATTTTAAAAAGACATTTGTAATTAAAAAAAATATTGCAGATATTCAGCTCATTCATCTGGATGATTTGAAAACTAAACTGATTTTAAAAATTGTTATCTGTTACCTGTTCCATCCTGTCAGATTCGCTATTATATACAGGCGGCTCAGATGCTAAGATTTCCTGGATGGCACTATCTACCCTCCCTCAGGAAAACAATACCGCTGACTGAGCATGCAGTTTAAAACCAAGTCTTGGAATGAATAAGTCATGAAGCAGCTTGAGCCTCGTTTAGAATGCAGCCCAGTATCATTTTTCAGATTCCATCTGAGTTATTCAGGAAGTGAGAGCAACGTGGCCAGAATGGAGGGCATTAGCCCACCGAACCGGTCAGGGGCGCTTCTTTGCACTGGACCTACGCTTTGGCAAAGACGTCTGTCCTCTCGATGAGCTTTTAGCAGGACAAAAACGTAACGAGAGATGCGGCGTCCTAACGAGTGGAATTACCGTGTCTGTAGCGACCCGACACTGTGGCGTACCTTCAAAGGACCACAGCGAAACAGGTCCAAATGCCTTATGAGACCAGCTGCATGGACAAGGCCGGGTCTTGCTGGGCCCTCCAATCCAGGTCCCGCGGTGCTGGCTCAGCTTTCTTAATTGGTGGTACATTATTCTGACCTTAATTCATCCTCACTAAGGTGTCAGCAGATTACCTAGCTGTCAGCTTAACTTTGTGCCACACCCTGGACTTCACAATATACCTGATGACTATGAATTGATAAAACGCAGTCGTGTCACGGCGGCCTACTCTAACCTCTGGTTTTGTTCACCTCAGGTCTGAATACACAGATTTAACAAAAAGTTCAGATAAGTCTTATACACGCTTCATGGGTGTTTCTGGACTCCATATAGTGGGTGAAAATCACTCTCAGAGAAAGGTGGGGGGGGGAGTCATGTGACCAGAATTGTTTATTCTGATTGGCTCTATCAGTCTTTTTCACACCTGTTGGGGGAGTGACATCATCTGTTTGGTTTCGCCCCAGTGAACGTGACCTGACCATGATGTCTGTCTTGACCTGTCTTTCCATCATTGTACTGAACAACACACAGATGATGCCTGAATTCCATTCGTATGACCGCTGGAGTGTACTGCAAAGCAAGTTTTAGATACCCAGAGTTAACTCAATTAAACTGGGTTAGCTACCCCTGATTACTGATTACTGAAATCAGCAGCAAACCCAAAACTCAGGTAGAAGCTTCAAGACACCTCGCCAAGCCAGGGAACTCACCTCGTAGTACACCGCACTGGTCAGACTCGATTGTGTTTATGTTCAGCCTGCTGTGAGGACCCTTATCATGCTCCTCCCCTCAAACCACATCTTCCAGTTCCCTGTAACCCGGTTCTGTTTACTGTCTCCGCCAAACTGATGTCAGATGACATCACTACGGGACCATTTTGATACATGTCAATAGCACTACCTTAATGGAGCCCCCAGTCCCTATTGTCCACCTAAAAGAGGAATTTGTGGCCTGTCTTCAGGACTTCAGCCCCTTGTCCCATATTTTCATACGCTGCTCGTCATTCCAAAAGAGGGCCGTTGGGCATCTGGCAGGCAGCGATCGGTCATACTTTGTGTCCAAGTAGAAGAAGTGAGGAAGGGATTACCCTGAGAAAGGTTCAGTGGGCCTGCCTTCAATCGCGTCTCCCGTTACCGGAGCAAAGCAGCGTCAGAAGAAGACTGACGAGGAGCATGGAATGGGGGCGGTATGCTTCCCACCTCCTGTAAAGCACTAAACCTTTAGCTGGCTTTGGCGGTCACTCCTGCCAGCCTACCCAGAATCCCTCAGGGCTGTACCTTCATGATGCCGTTCCAGTTGTCCCCCGTGGACACCTGGAAGAGGGTAAGGAAGGCCATGCCGAAGTTCTCGAAGGTGGCGTGACGACTCATCCCCTCGCACGGGTAGTCCTCGTTACAGACTGAGGGCGACAGTTGATTGGGAAGACATTAGCCACGTAGGAGGAACACTTTGAGAGAAAAGCGCATCGATGTCGGGGGAATCATAGTCTTATTGAGCAATAATTCAAAAATTCTTTGTACTTTACAACATTTTTGTAACAGGCAACACTTTAAATTGTCCCTCGAGTTATATGCTCACTGGCCACTTTATTAGGTACAGCCTAGTTCTCCAAACAGAGACTCAGGTTACTGCTACGGGGTCTGTGTAGCATGTAAACAGGCTCAGGAGCTTCATTGAGTCTTCAGCCTGGCAAAACAGCTGCTAAGACCTGTGATGCTAAGGGGGTGGGTGGCCAGTGTGATTGTGGGCCCCCGGGATTTTCCTCTCCTCCATTGTCTTCTGGCCTTTTCCCTATTTTCTCAGTGCTCGCTGTAATCACCCAGGGGGAACTGTGTTGTGAAAGGCGCTATAAAAATAAACTGAGCTAAACACAGTCTAAGTGGTAGTGAATGCACTGGTATTGCTGGCGACAGACGTGGCGGTTCCAGTATTTCCTGGGATTTCCGCGCGCCTACGGCTTACAGAGAGTGTTGTGATAGACGGAATCATCCACTCAGGGACGACTCAGTGGCTGAAGACACCTTGTCAGTGAGAGGTCAGAGGTAAAGCTAACAGGAAGGCTACGAGTGCAAACATAACAGCTCAGCAGAGCCCGAGTGTGTAAAAAGCTGCCTTAACACACGTCTCATCAAGCCTTCAAGTGACCTACTGACTAACGGGGCCCTGTGCTAACTGGCGCTACGTTGAGGCTCCTGATAAAGTCCTCAGTGTGAAAAAGCTTCGCCACGAACTGCCGTCTTCTCCTCCGGGTGACGGCTGTCCCCGGCGCCCGCCTCGGTCTGCACGGTGCGAGTGCACGTCGTCTTCTTACCCAGCTCCCCGAAGAGCTCCACCCCGAGGGCAGCGTAGATGAAGAAGAGCAGCATAAACAGAAGGCCCAGGTTGCCCACCTGAAACGGGTGCAGCCAATCAGCATGTTGCACTACAAAAGGGGCGTTTCCTTTCATCCAGACATAACCAATTAGCACTCACCTTACTGGACCTAAGTGATCACTACCTCACAAATAGGTATTCAGTTATTGGTTAATTTCTTGAATCTGTATCTTTATTTCTGCAGCATCAACAGCAGTGACAGGGAAGACGGACTCTTACATCACGTGCTCATATTTGGGTGTTTCATAACAGAACGGATCCCCTGACTGAGCCGCTCCACCTACAGACACGCTACGTCCTGCACAGCCTGTCCCAGCATACGCAGTCACTCTGGTTGCCAGGTGACCGCGATGATTTAACGTGGCAGCTATGACATCACGCATGTGTTAATGATGAGAGCGAGGACTGATGGGGCCGGTCATGCAGCATTCTGATGTTAAGATACTTGGTTGTGTTTGAAGGTTTGGTTCATCGTCAGGCCGAATTATCTTGAAGTTTATAGTATTCTGAAGGTTTGTCAAGTTTTCCATGCTCATTTAGTCATGGGCAATAACTGCTTATCCACGGGCGAGCCTGGAGCCTTTCCCAGAATGCACATGGCACAAGACCGAGGACCACTTGGATGGAATACCAGTGCTTAATATGTTAACAAGGGCTAATATCTTATGGTTATTAAATGCAAATAATAATCAACATTTCCGTATTATTCAGACCGTAGGTCCGCCTGCGGCACTCCGACGTTTGGAAACGGCGGGAAATTACATGCGGTGGAAGGGCTGCAGAGTCACCACAGTGATACTCTACATGCAGATGTCAAGAACGGCGGGGCCACGCGGCCACACGTGACTATCAACGTCGGCCGACGCGGGAGCAGATGGAGTTTGCCGGGCGAGCAGAAAGCATGTACAGTAGATATTTAGCATTTAGACTGTGTGTGATCCCTGACATGATAACTAACATACCAGGCAGAAAGGAGCAATGGTAGGAGTTTTGGGAGTCTGTCACAGCGTGCTTCACCAAAACCTCCTCATTTGCTGACTGCTTCGTTTTTTTGTGGGCAGGGGTTTGGTGGAGACAACTAGGCATTCATTAGGAGTTTCACTGGGTGAACTTTAGAAAACTTGGGTCTCACACCCCTGAGTGAAACCTTTCCACACACAAGGACAGGAGAGAACCCTCCACAGCAACATGTAAGGTGAGCTCACGGTAGTGAGTTCTTAAATACAGCCAGATATTCAGAGCTAGCGGCTGAATTCCCAAAGGAGCGATTTTGCCAATGGACGGTGGGCTTGTCAAGAAGCACCGGGATCCTACGTGTAGGCAGGATGTCCCAAAGACTCCTCTGTACCAAATTCTGGGGCAGCCTCAGCATCGTGCGAGAGCCCATGACGGATGGGGGCACACAACCCCTGAAAGTGCCCCATCGTCCCCTTACTGAGGTCACCGAGCACCCTGGGGTGAAACAACACTAAAAGTAGCAAGACGTATTATAAAACACATCCCTCAGAAGCAAGCTTCACCTGAGAACAGAATGAGCAGCGAAAGATACCAGCTGTTTGGAGATGTAGTCAAGTACCCAGGTTTGTCATTGGAACGAGAGGCTAACATGTTCGCAAAGTGTCGTCCGTGCATTTTGTCACAAGGAAGAAACTGCCACTGGGAGAAAAACCGTGAAATGTTAAAAAAGAAAACACACGAGATTGTATTTCATGACAGAGATGTAGCTCCGTTTACAGAACATGCCAAAAACATGTACAGCCCATTCCCTGCGTGTTCTCAGGTTAAAGGCTATGGTTCTTTCAGGGCGTTTTCTGTTGACCGATATCACAGCACCCTCCGTGGATCGGGAATATCATACACAGGGTTATGCTGCTGAGCTAACGTGATTTCACTCAATTTCTAAAACAAAACTGTAAACAACACACATCGACACAATCCTCAGTTCACACGCTGAACAGTGAAAACACACACCGTTTTATGATTCGTTTGTTGTTCTACTATGCTGCTCTGCTTCAGATGCACGCCTACAACTTTAGAAAAACAATTCCAAACAAGCCTGACGCATTATTTTAAAAAGAGTCCTCTATTCTTATGAGTAAAATGTAAGATGCTTTTTTTTTTAATAATAATGATAAAATACATCCAAACGTGATGTACAGGAGGTGGAATGACAGCCATCTTTTCTACTTTCTACTGTCGTTCCATATCGAAGATAAATGTGTGGGTCCATGCTTCGCTCTGATTGATGCTCTCTATCTGTCTTCCCTTGGATTCTGCTTTAAGCCAAAAGGCAACCCCTCCAGCAACATGCTAAGGGGTGGGGATTCTGGGCAGTGGGTAGCAGCTCCGATTTCCGCCCCAAGATGGACATACGCCCAGCCTTAACGGCACAGGTCCCCAAGTAGAGTACTGTTTGTGTGTTAGTGTGACCTCGACACTCCAAGAGCCACGGTCAAAGAAATGGACAATCGCCATTTGGGAAATGTGGGGTGCTGTGTCATAGATACCATACATAATGCATTGATGGATCGCTGCGTGTCTAATTGATTTATAACTCTCAGAGGCCCTGGAGAACAATGAAGATGCAGAGTCCAAAAAGAAATGAAGGCAATCTATCGTATAAAAAGGGATACAGCCAGGCCAATCAGAATGAAAAATGTGCGACTGGACAGCAGTTCAACATGCCGGTGGGAATGTACCGGAAGCTTCCATCGCTACGGAATAGATACCACGACGAGCCTCTTAATCGCCCAGCCACTTAATTATGTTCCTGACGCCCTTGAGACAGTCATGAGGCCTGAGAAGCCTGAATGCGAACAGCAGGAAGAGCTGATTTCAGAATGCCGTGAGGTATTCCCTAAAACATCCGCATTCTTACAAAATGCATCTAGGATCCAGCATGTCTCCTACCAGATTTAGAATGCCCAGGAGTTAATCCATTTCCTGAAACGCATAAGACCGCCCATCCTGTCCAAAATCTACCTTGGCACCATTGAGAACTTCCTGATAACTTCCATCACAGCTTGGTTGAGATCCTGTACCACTTCAGCGAGACAGTCCCTCCAGTGGGTCATAAAGACACCAGAGAAGATCGTCGGGGCCATCCCTGTTGGACATCTGCAATGGACGCTGTATCCAGAGACCCACTTACCCCGCTCACATCCTCTTTGTGTCCACCTGCTGTCTGGTTGAGGTTCTGCAGCCTCAGAGCTGGAACAGCAGTTTTTTTTCCCAAGCTGTCCGGTTACTAAACACCACGGCTCCTCTTAACCTGAGACTGCGTTTACTAAACCGAATGTTTCCCTCTCTGGACTGCCTTCATTAAATCCCATAATTGACACACTGAAAATTAAAAGGCATTTTATCTTTTTATTACACATTTTCTCTATTTTCTCTCACATTTTATTGCTCCCATCTGTTCTTCGATTCCATTGTTTAATTGTACACTTTCCCATCAAACCAGGTTCTCTGAACTGTACTCCATATTTAAGTTATGTTTTATTTCATGTCTTAAATGTATTGTCTTGTGTTTTATATAAAATATATTGTATTTAGTTTACAAAATGACAGGGGTTGTGAGGGAGCCTGAAGCCTATCCCAAGCAGCATGGGGCCCAAGGCCGGGGTGCAGGTATACATGTGTCAGCGTGTGGATGTGTGTGTGTGTGTGTGTGTGTAGATGTGTGAGTGTGCGTGTAGATGTGTGAGTGTGTGTGGATGTGTGAGTGTGCATGTAGATGTGTGTGTGTGCGTGTGCGTGTAGATGTGTGCGTGTGCGTGGAGATGTGTGCGTGCGTGTAGATGTGTGAGTGTGTGTGGATGTGTGAGTGTGCGTGTAGATGTGTGCGTGTGTGTGGATGTGTGAGTGTGCGTGTACATGTGTGCGTGTGTGTGGATGTGTGAGTGTGCGTGTAGATGTGTGAGTGTGTGTGTAGATGTGTGAGTGTGTGTGGATGTGTGTGTGTGCGTGTAGATGTGTGTGTGCGTGTAGATGTGTGCATGTGTGTAGATGTGTGAGTGTGCGTTTAGATGTGTGCGTGTGTGTGTGCGTGTAGATGTGTGAGTGTGCGTTTAGATGTGTGCGTGTGTGTGGATGTGTGTGTGTGCGTGTAGATGTGTGAGTGTGCGTTTAGATGTGTGCGTGTGTGTGGGTGTGTGTGTGCGTTTAGATGTGTGCGTGTGTGTGGATGTGTGTGTGTGCGTTTAGATGTGTGCGTGTGTGTGGATGTGTGAGTGTGTGTGTAGATGTGTGCGTGTGTGTGGATGTGTGAGTGTGTGTGGATGTGAGTGTGCGTGTAGATGTGTGCGTGTGCGTTTAGATGTGTGCGTGTGTGTGGATGTGTGTGTGTGCGTGTAGATGTGTGAGTGTGCGTGTAGATGTGTGCGTGTGTGTGGATGTGTGTGTGTGCGTTTAGATGTGTGCGTGTGCGTGTAGATGTGTGCGTGTGTGTGGATGTGTGTGTGTGCGTGTAGATGTGTGAGTGTGCGTGTAGATGTGTGCGTGTGTGT
>JAACJT020000075.1:2886531-2922366 GCA_009936485.2 Gymnarchus niloticus
GGATGTGTGTGTGTGCGTTTAGATGTGTGCATGTGCGTGTAGATGTGTGCGTGTGTGTGGATGTGTGTGTGTGCAGTACCTGTGGCAGCGCCTGTACCACGGTGTCCAGTAACGCTCTCATTCCCGTGGCCATTTTCAACAGCTTCAGGACTGAGGAGGAGGAAGAGAAAAGGGGAAGGGAGGTCGATTTAGGAGGAGGAACCCTGGCTCACAGAGAGGCGAAGCCCAGGGAATTATAAGCCGTCTAGAAATTACCCTGGACACGGGAAATTGTGAATACCGTCGATGGCGATTTACGATGTTCGGCTGTGATGGCTTAATCTACCTCCCAAGTTGGATGCCAAGAGGTCCTGAACAGCTGGCTACCTTCCCTCCCCAATACCTTCTCAGGAGAAGCCTCTTTAAAGACTGAACGGTCCTGCTAATCCCGGTTATCGCTGGCTTGATTGCAAGAGGCAGGCGGAGACAACTGAGGACTGTGTGACTGTGGAGGTGACAGCGTTTGTAAGGGCGACTCACCGCGGGCGATTCGCAGGACCCTCATGATCCTAATGATGGTGGGGTTGATGGGCAGGGAGGCGTTGATCTCGATCTCCTCCAGGGTGATGCCCATCACTGACAGGAGCACGATGGCCAGGTCCAGCTGGTTCCACCTACAATGAGGAGGTGAAGAGTCTCCTTAGCTCATCGGCATCGGCCCAGCTTTCATGGTGCACGACTTGGCCTCCCAGAGCATTATGACCCTCTAATAATGATCACTGGGCACCTAAGGGTATGCTGGGTATAATTACGTAGCCTCTGCAAGGCCAGATTTCGGGGCCATTGGTGACGGAAGCTCCGAAATGTGGCTGTCAGAAGCTGAGTTGAACGGCAGGGCCGTCTGAGAGACCTGAAGCTTCCAGCCGGCTCGAGACACCCCAGTTGTGCTCTCCAGCCCTCCTCTGGGATGTCACCCGTCGCTGAGTTCTGCTCTTTGATCTTACTGAACATCTGTGCTCCAGATTTTTTTTAGGACACACACAGCCTCTCGCAGCCGCCCCTCCCAAGCTGCAATTTCGAGAGGAGTTGTAAAGCACTCTGTGTCGTTTATTAATTATTCATTTATTCGGAATGCATCTGAGGTAACACGTGACAATTAAAGCACGATCTAACAAAGGAACTAACTTATAAAGCAAGGTGTTATCCATGGAGCGAGACACAGTGCTGTGGGTTAAGCAGCATTGCAGTATAAAGAAAACATTGAATTACACACGCTATCTGATGCCTACGCCATTTTGACCTCAGGTCCCGTAATTCCCTCCTGACCCACAAGTCACTGCACAGACAGTAAAGTGCTGGCATCTGAAACCTGAAGTCACAACAGCTCTTTAAAGTGAGCGAGGCCAAATCCCATCTCTCCAATCACCTGCTTTACACTTATCACCGGCCTCCTGCCTGTCCTACTTCCTGTTTACACAAACGTTTGGTGCCAGTAAGTTATGTCCTCGCACCCTCATCGGCTCCGTGCTTTCGGCTATGGGATCCCGGGGATCTGCGCAGGGCGGTAAGTTAATCACCGAGGCTAAGGTGAAAAGACAGAGGTTGGCAGTGTCATGGTCACAAACGAGTAATTGTTCTCTAAGATGTTCCCCTAGAACATCTAGAACATCAGAAGAATCCCCTTCTGCAATGTGTACCATGTAAAGGCACTGAAAACAGTGAATTAGGCCACATAGATTATACTACTGCATTTACAGCCACTTGGGATTTTGATAGAAGTTAAAAAGGATTAAATTCAATTCTTGAAATCTATGGATCATGGAACAATTAACACTATGGAGTTAAAACCATAGTCCACAGGGCACCAGAAAGTACAGAGCTTATGATACAAGGCAGGGGACCTCATACAGACCACAGACCCAGTGGAAACCAATAAAACACAGGGAAAGCATGCAAACTCCACACACACACACACACACACACACACACAGAATGCAGAAGGTATTCAAACCACCCTACAGTAATCCATCTCAATCATGTACATTCTTCCAGTGGGGATCCACTCTGTTATCATGACAGATTTATCACGCCTATAAGGGGAAACAAGGACGGCTGTACATTATGACTATTAAAATGGCATTTCTAGGCAACTGCATTTTACACTTATAGTCTTGCACTTACAATACCGGAGAGGAGACATTTACTCCGATAGAAAAAAAAAACAAAACATGGAAGCTTTGAAGTGATTCCTAGGAGAAACGTGAGCTTGTCACATCAAGGGGAAGGAAGGCATTCGAATGAACGCAGCCCGTTCATCAGAACGGACCCAGTTCGGTGCCGTACCTGTCTTTGAAGAAACGGCGAAAACCGAAGGCAGTGAATTTCAGGGCAGCTTCCAGCACAAAGGTGGAGGTGAAGAAGTAATTACAGTACTTAAGGGCTGTCTCCAAAGACTGAGAGAGTGAAAGAGAGATAAAAAGAAAGAGAGAGACTGAAACTTAATGTTTCTGTATTGTTTTACCATGATAATGAACAGAGCGACAGGAAACTGGACAGCAGGACAAACACAGAGAGTCCAAAGAAGCATGCTTCATGTTCTTGCAGAGCAGTCAGACCGCGATAAACCTAGGGTAGGTAGGCAGGGAAGCGAAGGTGAGGAGGCTCATCTAGGTGGGAGGCCTCACCGGTGGCTGGCTGTAGTGCTCCAGGGACATGGTCACCACGTTGAGGCAGATGATGAAGGTGATGAAGAGGTCCAGATAGTGGCTGGTGCACAGTGTGTGGATCATCAGGCGTACGTGGCTGTAACTCGCATAGTAGGGTAGCTTCTGTGCCTCTAAGCAGGGCGGCCGAGGCGGGGAGCCAGGCGAAAGGTCCAGGGGAGAAGAAGGGAAGGCCTGGTGAACTCTCGCTCTTGGAGTAAACAAGGTTGATTCACATGATGACTAACAACCCACAGCGGTCTATGTAAAGGAGCCAAATAACTGGGTAGTCATTTTCCCCCCGAGGTTCTTAGACTCCAGTGTTGCTTTATTCCTGAATGCCAAAAGAACCTTCAAAATGCTCCAAGACACATCTTGGCTCATCTGACTGCTGACCGGCTTTGTCTTCATTGGCCATCCCTTGGTTACGGTCTCTTGGCAACAGTCTGCTCCCGAATTGTACACTGCTATCGTAAAAGCCTAGTCCTCGAGGTTTATCGATCGGTTCTTACGACGCGGTGTATCGCATCGTACAGTTCCTGCACCGACGCTAACTTGCACTCGTTGCTGTGATTGTAAGCTTAGCCTAGCTGCACTTATACCAAACTTTCCTGTTTGACATCGGTATGCTTGTGATGAAATATCTGCCTTTTTCTGCACCACCTTTGATAAAAATGTCTGCCAACTAAATAAATCTCACTGTGTAAGAACAGCTGTCACTCCACGTCACAAATAAAGACCAACACCCCACGTCCGATCCCCTCGGCTGAGCCCTCTCCACTTCTTCCTCCTTTCCCTTACTCCTCCTCTTCTTCTCCATGCGCCTCAGCCTCTTCTCCTCTCGACGCTTGGCCTCCTCCACCTCCTGGTGCTGCCGACACTTGTGGAAGTTCTCCACCACCACGCCCACGAACATGTTGAGCACAAAGAAGCTGACGATGAGCAGGAAGGAGATGAAGTAGAGCAGCATCCAGGGGTTATGGTTGGTGACGGGCTGGGAGGAGAGGAAAGGAGCATGAGATGGAGGAGACAATAAGGAGGAGTGCCTGAAGTAGAAAGGTGGCGCATTAGCTGGAGAAACATGGCTGCTAAAATATTAAACATGACAGAGAAACCATCAATGATGAGCATGGCCTTGAAGGAGGTTATCATGATGACAGAGCATCAAAATAGGTGCTTTATTTCATCATTTTATAATCAATCAATCCATCCATCCATCCATCGCCGTTCTGCCAGCACAGCCAGGACCTCGTCATCACTAACCCCGGTCCTTCCAGCGGTCACACAGCGGCACCTTGCGGCTTTGAATTGGCTTCACAGTGACATCAAATCAGTCACCTTGGCCGGCAGCTGGCCCTTTAAGGGCTCTTGTTTTGGGCTATATTTACTGAGTCATTTCACGTTAATTTGCGAAGCCAAACGGAAAATTCAGTTGCCGTTTTTTCCCCTCTGTTTTTGATTACAGAGTTTCATCATTATTAAATCTGAAAGGAAGGCCTTTTAACTACTAGAAGTTATGCTGAGCTGTAGATTTAGAGTTTAATAGCTAAGACGATGTGAAGTTTCTTCCGAAGACCATCCCATGAAGACGTTAAGAATCAACACTCTTTTCTTCGCACACAGATGCACCCTGGCTGACTTTGACAAATCACATTTATGACTAGAAATCTCAGGCCAATTTAAGCACTCAAGGTTCAATTCTGCCTCCCTCCTTTCAGCTCTAGTGACTATGGCAGTCCTGCCTGCCATCTTCCCCACAGCGTTCCTGTTCCCCACCTGAGTCCTTGGGCATTTGCTCCCGTGAATGAAAGAGTGCAAGGGAGGACTCACCTGCTGGTCGATGCCCACCGCATCCAGGCCATGATACATGATGTTGACCCATCCGTCCTTCGAAGCCAGCACAAATAGGGACATCAGGGCCTGCAGTGCAGATTACACGCACACACACACACACACACACACAAACAGACACACAGACGCAAAGTCCATACAGACGAAGACACGCGAGGAATTTGAGCCCGCACGTGGACACGCACACACAAACACAGACACGCATACAGGCAAACGGTCATTTTGCACGCTGAGGATGGCTCTGAACAAATGGCTGTAATGAATTTTGTTCCCACTGTGGATTCACAAGGAGAAAATGGCATTACCTGCCCAAGGTTGTCAAAATTGTACTTGTGATGGACCCACTTGTAACTGGCTGTGAGGCAGTCGGACTTGTTTGTGATGTTCTTTACATCTGGTCCCAGGCAGTAGAAGAACTTGCCCTTGAACAGCTGAAAGAAAGTTCATCGTCGCTTACGTTCACCTTCCGATCTGCTCAGCTAAAATGGCATTCCAAAATGAGGACGACAAGTGAAAGAAGTAGATTAACTTGCACTGTATATCCTGTGTGCCATGACAGGAGGTGCAGAGATCCATCTTGCAGACAGAATCGGCGAGGAAGAGAACAGCGGAATGTCCGGCGATGAAGGTGTGGTCCTACCTGGACTCCCAAGATGCCAAAGATTATGAAGAATGCGCAGCAGATGAGAACAATGTTTCCGATGGGCTTCAGGGAGGTGATCAGAGTTTCCACCACCAGCTTTAATCCAGGAGCGCGGCTGATGACCCTGAAAAACCGGCCAAAGTAGAAATCGACGTTTTATCATTTCGATGATCGCCATCGATTCGTCGTGCCCTTTTCAGCCGTTGCTGTCCGTAATTCAACAGCAGTTTTGTCATAGAGCTCAGCGTACATAACTGAGGGGTCGTAAGCAGGGGGTAAACCATTTCAGCTGCAGTTAGACTCTCGTACCTGAGGGGGCGTAGCGTTCGAAGGAGCCTAAGCACTCGTAACACACCCAGGATTTTGGCTCCTCCGGCCATGGATACCACAATGTCGACGAGGGACACAAACACCAGGAAACCGTCTAGAATGTTCCAGCTGCTACGGAGATAAGCTTTCTCTCCCAGGTACAGGCCCATAGAAACCACCTGCAAAAGGCAACAGGTTTACAACGGAAAATAATCCACAGTGGCTGTTCTTTTATATTTCGTGTCAGCAGTGTCACCCACGTCTGTACTAACCAGCTTCCCCAATCTGACCCCCCCTCCCCGCTATAGTTTGCGGCCGAACGTGTCCATGGGAATATACATGCTCAGGTCCACAGTTTAAGGGCAATCGCTCAAGCAGGCTGACTGAGTGAACTGTTCGAAGCCATCATTTATGGTTTATCAGAGGTGGTGAGATGGTAGGGTGTCCAGCACAAAGAGTTGTATGGCTGTTTGTGTCTACAACATGACACCGTACGTCACTGTCGAGAGAAGGTCAACTGTCTGAGATAACATCATCCTACTGATATTTAATTCATACCACTCTATATTTTTAGAGGAGTAATTCAGTCCTTGTGGTGCTGAGAGTACCTGAGAGAGCTTGGCAGAGGCTGTGAGAGCCATCTCTGAGCTGGAGTCTTGTGATTGATCGGTTTTTGTTCACTTGCATTTTGCTAAGAATGCGGAATGCTCTTAATCACACGTTGAAAACGACTGATTCAAACTGAGGTAAATCGTAGCCTGTTTATCAGGCCGGAAAATTAAAAAGGGTCACGTGAGACGGTGGCCGACCAGTCACCCTTTATGAGCCTGCAAGTCAATTATGATGTTTCCAAAATTCCCATTTAATTGGTTACCGATCCAGGGACAAGACTGCAGGGCTCGGCACGCCCGCGTTTTGTCTGAAAGAGGAAATTTGGTGTCATTCATGGTGACTCTTAATTGCTTATCTGTGGGGAGTTTATGCACACTGAGCTGATCCAGCAATTACAGAATACTGGACTTCTCTGGAGGGCTGGAGAAAAAGCTGGACATTTTGGGAACCACTGAGGGTCTAGAAGGTCCCTGCATGGTGTGAGGAATGTGGGAACGCTGGGAATCACACAGGAGGCCCTGATACACCTCAACATCCCAGATGAGGCACCGGCAAACCTCAGCGTCCTAGGAGCCTTTTATAAATGGCCCTACTTATTGTGTTTAATGCAACCAGAACACAACAGACTGTCCCTCAGCAGTTAAAAGTAATTACTGTCGGTTAGGTGTCAGACCATATGGGTAGATAAGATATACGATGAGGGAATAACCCAAGTAAGAGGTTTACCTTGACTGTCATCTCTGCCACAAAAATGGCAGTGAAGATGTAGTTGGAGATGGTGAGGAAGAGTCTTTCCTGCAAAGGGATGAAGAAAACATTACCCTTGTTGCCCAGTCCCCTCACCACCTCCCCCCACACTGCAATCGCGGATCTTACTAGGCTTCCCTGGTGGATCTTGGGCCTCTCCAAAGCCACCGTGATACAGTTCAGGAAGATGAAGGCCAACACCACATAGTCAAAGAGCTTGTGTGCGATGATAGACTGACACAGCAGCCTGAACCTGTGTAAACAGCAAGGAACCGGGAGAACAGGGAGTGGGGGTGTTAAATAACTTCAATAGTAAATTCTTTTAAGTGCCTTCAGAACTACAATTAATATGGTGATATTAGAGGAAAACCACAAGAATTCACCTGCTAGCTAAAAATAACAATAAAGCTCAGTAGGAGGTACAAATTTACACATAGCCACCCACATGCACAGATGGAGAGACGCACGAACACGCACACGGATGATATTAACACGGGCATCTTGACAAACTCAATTACCTCAATTACCGCTTAAATCAGACGTCGCCAAGCACTAAGTACTGAATTAGTCATACCATTGTCTTAAGCGACAGTCAGAAAGCTTTTGTTCGACGTGGAATTTTTATTCTTCTGCAGTATGGACGCTTTAAGCCACGGCCCCACGTGTGTACGTAGGAGACAGTTTGTCCAGTCGTCTGTAAACACTTGTTGATAAACAAAGCGGGAGAGTTCTCATGCTATCTCCGGAAGGAAATCAATAGATTAATCAAGCTCTTTTTGCGACGACGTGGCGGGTCGGCCGTCTTCCCGCTGATTAGCAGAGTGCTAATTTAGCTTCACTCTCTGCTGCTGTCCTTTACACTCTGCTTCAGTGATTGCCCATAGTTTATCTTCACCAGACAAATCACATCAGCCATTCGGGCTTTTCAGGAGGACGGTTGCTTTTGGATCAGGAGAGAGGTGGTCCGGTCTCGGGGGTATCCAGGGGCAAAATCCTGTGAGTGTATATTTAAGAAACTCCTACTGGGGGTTTAGTTCTGGGCAGCAGATGGTATGATGGCTAAGAAGATGGCAGTGAAGGCTGGAATGTCAGGATAGCGAGTACTGCTTACCATCACATTCATCCACAGAACTCAGCTGTGGAAAAACCAGGCCACTTTAGACTGATGTATCGGCTGATTAAATGAGCATTATAAGAGAAGACTTACTTGTTCTGAGGGGAGAAAAGGTACACAGACCAGTCCTCACGGGTCTCACACCAGTCTGGTCGGTACACCTCAATCATTTTCTGGACCCGGAAGCAGAGACTCTGGGAGAGGCAATGGAGAGAGACACACCGCTGTCAGACAGCATGGAGGTCCACCATCGCTGGGTGTACAGCGGCTCGTCACAGAGCTGTTACAGATCCAAGTCACCTCAGAATCTTCCACATACATCTAAGTGCTCTAAAAACGGAGTGAAGGAAATCGAGTTTATGCACACACCCTGGACGGTTGCATGCTGTGCAAAAACTACAAAGTGTGATTAAGCATGACGACTGCAGAGGATTCTCATTTCCTGTATGCTCTGGGACTTAATGTGTCCCTTTCCGTTGACATCTGATGGTCTGGTAGGCTGATGCAGTAAACATCAAATGGAAACTTACAGGAAATTCTGAAAAGACTGCATCGGAAAAGTTATAAAAAATGATGATCACAGGATGTATGTCCAAATTGCCCCCCGTTTGCGGTTTTCGCAGTGGCGATCATGTTTAACTGTCTGATACGTGACTTTTTCAGTCCGCGCATTCAGCCTTTTTTAATACCGTGGGTTGTGTTATTTCCCAGGGAAACAATCATATACCAACTGTCACACATTTACTGTTTTTCCCAGGATAAAATTACTCATTAAATTCTTACTCCTACCAAGCAAGCGAGCTCCTTTGTTGAAGTGCAGAATTTACACCTTGCTGCTGCTTAGTAAATTGTAACCCAAACATGTTTTTGGTTATCGACTGAACTTTTCAGAGTGACACAAACTGCCATATCAGGGCTTCTCGACCACATGCCGTGTTAAAATGAGGGTCATGTTAGTGCAATGGAGTTTCTGGCTCCTGATTCAGACGGAAAACAGCTATTCCGATGATGCCATAGCACTGACAGATGATCGATATAACGGCAAGGAGTAGGCTTCAGTCGCATTCCCCTCTCTTCTTACGTAATCTATTTCATCCTCGAGCTCCTGCCTTTCCTTGCACGTGTTGAGCTGTGGGAAAACTTCCCCGAGGAGTTTGGGTTGGGACTCCGGAGTCCTCCCATTGCAGTTGTGTCGCTCGCTGCCCCAGCCGGCACCACTCAGACCCCCAGAGAAGCTCTTCTCTCGAGGCAGAGACGATGGGGGCCTGGGAACCTGCAGCAGCTCTGGGAGTTCCAGGGAGAGTGCCCGCCTGTCCCTGTTTGGGGGAAAGTGACGGGACAGCAGAGGTGGGGGAGGAAGAGGTGGGGAGAGGAGGGACTCATTCTCGGCCTCGTGGAGCGAGCGAGGGCTACGGGTACGCAGGCTGCCTCCCCCCATTCCCAGACTCCTGGGGGTCTTGTTCAGGCTGTTCCAGCTAGACCTCCGGCTCCATGCAGACTGAGGGATAGGGCGCCCCCAGTTGTGGTAGAGGGAACTGCGCCCCAGACGCTGAAATGAACAAAATAGTGTGTTTTATAAGGCCTTTGCATTTATTCCGACACAGAACCCAACGCAGCAAGGAAAGCATCTTAAGCCTTAATCCCCGGCTATCAATTTAAGTGAATTAGGTTTCCATGACATTTCCAATTGTGCAAATGATACACATTTCAGTAACTCAGAAGTAGTGACATGAGTAACCAAACTGCACGGCAACCATAAGTAAGAAAAGCAAATGGAATCAATCAGATGCCATGCAGACACACAAACTGACTGCTCACGTCACGAATGACGTAGCGGGTGCTCAGTGACATCTCAGAATTGTCATTAAACGATAAGGTGAAGCCAGCAGCACCCAGAGCTGTCCGCATTACTTGAGACATCACCGGGCTCCCTTGAACTGCCGTACTGTCCACTTCTTATTAGTCCATGAAGCTCAGGGGTCACAGACGGACACGCGTGTCACCTGACTTCTACTCGAACACCTGACAGGCGTGAAGTGTCCGACTGGGCTGAGAGGGTCGGGAACACAGCCTGAGGTCGGTTGTCGTTGGCGACTGCCGGCGCCTACTCACCAGAGTCCTGCGCTCCTGGCCGGCCTTGCCCAGTGACGTCACGCTGCTCCCCCGCAACTCCCGGAGGTAGCTCAGGTGCTCTGGCTGGTAGGTGCCCTTGCTGGCACATACGGGTGCCACCTCCAGGTGCCCGTTAGGAGTGAGAGGGCACAGCTTTGGATCTGGGGGAGTCAGGGGTGGACATCGTCATAGCCCTTCAGAGCGTATATTGTTGGAAACCATGATTTTGTTTGCTGCTACATGTCTTTTACACATTTCACGTGGTTCCTGAGGTAGCTGTAGAGTCCTTGTCCCTCTGACTGGGGGAAGTCGATCAGTATTGAATCGATAACTTTTCCAAAAGTATAACAGCACTTTCCACCTGAGACCTGACTTCCTTTGTCACTGCTAAAGATATTTTAAAAGCTATTTAAAGAAGTTGCTTGAAAAATCCCAAAGGGTAACTCATTTTGTATTGCAATGTTATTAGATTGGATTCCTTATGATGAAAATTCAAATTAAGTTCTGTTCTCGAGGGTCAGGGTGTTATGTACCAACGGGGTTGATGGTTTACCACGTACATAAATCTACGAGTGGTCACCGCGGAAAAAGGAATAAAGAGACACAAGCATGACTGCAAACAATCTGAGCTGAGGTCTACCTTTAAGAGAGAGACATACCCGAGAGCTGGAGAGCATCTTTCCGCCGGTCGGTTTCCTCGAAATTGCAGGACGACCTGTCATCATCTGAGTAGGACCGATTGGCATCCCCCTGTCAGTGAGGAAGACCGACTTGAGGATTCAGAGAAGGATACACCCTCCAACGCTGACCCAATATCAAAGCCCCTTTGGATTTGATAAGTCGTTTCTTCGTCTACTCTAACAAGCCATCTCCCTTTTTAGTGGCCTTTTAAAAAACAAAAGCTGTCAACGCGGACATCAAAGGCGCCGTAGGATACGATTCGTGAAGATTCTGGACAGGCCCTCACCTCCGCCTGGAAGCCCTCCACCAGGATGGCCACGAGCAGATTGAAGAGCACGTAATTCCCAAAGGTCATGAGGGCAACGAAGTAGAGAGCCGCCCAGGGGGAGGTGGAGGCCATGCCATTGTAGAGAACCATATTCCAGTCCTCCTGAGTCAGGATCTACAGGAGTTTATTACACACAAAAACACAGAAACAGTGGGAAAGCAGCAGAAATGGTACCATGTATCTACCAGATCATTGGGATTCCACTGGTTTTGAGCTGAGGATGCCACACTGTACCTGAAACACCGTCACAATGGCCCACAGCAAGGAGTCAAAGTTCTTCCTGTCAGGAACAGTGTCCCCTGCATTTGTCTTCAGGCTGAATTTGCACCCAAATATGTGCATCCCAAGGATACTGCAAGCAGAGTCAGGGTGTTGGAGGAGTCGCTAGAGCTCAAAGACATCGCAATTATAATGTGCCTAAGTGGGCTTGTGTTTTGCGAGGCTGATTACCTGGGAGTCAGCACCAACAGGTAACATGATGTAATGCCATCATCAACGGTCATGTTTTGTACATGGTGTCATGGTTCATTTCATCGCGTGACATAAATCAGGGCATGAATTTAAGCTAAAGTCAAGTCAGAGATGCACAGTTATACCGTATATCAGTGTTCAGAGGTACAAAGATTAATAGAGTAAGTCAGAGGCTGACTACACGGACCTGAAGATGAAGATGAAGAGCATGAGGAGCATGCAGAAGGTGGCCACGTTGTCCATGGTCTTCATCAGCACCACCAGCTGACGCCGCAGCGCCGGCATGAAGCGGACCAGCTTGAGCACACGCAACAGCCGGAAGGTCCTAAGCACCGACAGTCCACCGTCCGACTGGCCGACAATCTCGCACACGCTGAAGGAGAGGGACGGAAGGGCTAACTGAGCCTGAGAATCTCTTCTTTTCTTTCTCCTACTTTTGCAAATTGACCCCTTCGCTGGGTCCCACCTGATGACAACGATGATTCCGTCAAAGATGTTGTAGGCATTACGCAGGTAGCTGAAGAAACCGAAGGCTGTGAGCTTGAGGATCATCTCCAGGGCAAACATGCTGGTAAAGACGATATTGCTGATCTCCAGGATGTTGGTCAGCTCCTCGGGCTGCATGAGCATGAGGGAGACAGAGGGCAGGGCGCATTCATTAATCGTCAAGGAATCGTTAATGAGGAGCAGCGGTGGACATGCGGACCAGAAAGCGAGTGTGATATGAAAGGTAACTAGTGTTATGTCACGGAAGGCAACGTGGGAGTGTGGAGAAAGAGCACAATCCGGGCGGCTAAGAAAAAAAACGATACGACTGTTTATATCACGTAGGTAAACTCAGGTAAACTCAGGTAAACTCAGCACAGGCAAAGCTTCTCCCTCCCCTTATGTTAGATAAAATTCAGTATACAGGTAGAGATGTTAGGACGACAACATCAGAACCAAGCAGACAGCAGGTGGCACACTTTCCGTGACCTTCTTCAGACCCTCAGTTTGAGCTCAAGTCTCAGTTTGAGCTCAAGTCTCAGTTTGAGCTCCCTCTGAGCAGGCCTGACTTTCAGCGCAGAAATTAGCCTGAATTATTGTACCCATCCACGTAGGCAGTGGACGTGTCCTCTACTGAACTAAACATACATCTTTAACGCTCTCCTTCCGCTCTTAAACACTATTCCTCTGTTTGAGTAGAAGCTCGTGGAGTTTCACTGGCGTTGCCGTCCTGCCGAAAGCCGTCAGTATGAAAAATTCAACTCTCTTTCACCGAAGGAGATAGGATTTACTAGAATGGTGTCCTATTTCTGAAAAAACAAGCATAACTGGCAAAGTCATCAATTCAAAAGAGGTCAAAAAGGTGAATCTGCATGCATTTAACGCCGCTCTCCTTCAGAGTGCTGTGAAAAAATATCCCCCCCCCCCCCCCGATTTCTTCTGCTTTCACGCTTTAGCCGCAATTGTTTCAAATCTTCAGACTAATTTTAATATAAGACAAAGACAACCTGAGGAAAGACAAACTCAGTGTTTAAATAATCATGTCATTTATTGAGGGAAAAAAGTAGTTATGGCATAACTGAAGAAACCACAAGATCTGCTCTCTATCAGAAACAGAGAGACAGAGAGAGAGAGACAGAGAGCAAGAGAGGGGCAGGGTGAGAAAAAGAGAGAGAGACAGGGAGAGAGAGAGGGGCAGGGTGAGAAAAAGAGAAACAGGAAGAGAGAGAGAGGGGCAGGGTGAGAAAGAAAGAGAGAGAGAGGGGCAGGGTGAGAAAAAGAGAGAGAAACAGGGAAAGAGACAGAGAGAGAGGGCAGGGTGAGAAAAAGAGAGAGACAGGAAGAGAGAGAGAGGGGCAGGGTGAGAAAGAGAGAGAGAGACAGGAAGAGAGAGAGGCAGGGTGAGAAAAAGAGAGAGAAACAGGGAAAGAGACAGAGAGAGAGGGCAGGGTGAGAAAAAGAGAGAGAGACAGGAAGAGAGAGACAGAATGAGAGAAAGAGAAAGACAAATAGAGAGGGGCAGGGGAGAGGAAGCAGGACTTCCATGAGTCACTAACAAAGACCAAAGTCATTCCAAGGCTTTTCTTGAGCATTCAGCTTACAGTTTATCTTGTGCTCTACGTTAATTTTGTCCACTCTTTAGCCTTCAGATGCTTATTTAACTGACTGCTCAAAGTTAACCTGTTAATGTGCTTCCAGAAGGAGATGCTGTCTTTTACCTGCTCGTGATGCTCAATGCCCATGCTGATGGTGTTGATAAGAATAGCTATCATAATTCCTCTGTTGAAGTATTTGCTTTCCACGATGGAACAGAGTTTAGCTTTCAGCTTCCTCCACAGCTCCTTGCATCGGCCTCCACACGCCCAGGATACACTTCCTGTTTCCTCCTCTCCACTTCCCCTTAGGCGGGTGCCTTCCCCATCTGATTCCTGCGCCATTCCCACCTCTGCTCCTTCACTGACGGGGGCGTCCGCGGCTCCGACGCGATCCTCGAGCGATGGCGCCGTGGCACACTCCGAACACCCTTTAGCATTGGGAGAAACAGCGAAAGAGACCGTGTGACCAAATCGGTTAGAGAGTCGGACACCTTGAGGACAAACAGAATTCTTGAAAGCCTGAAGAAAAACTGAAAATGGACACTAGAGTAAAGTCTGTTAGTTCTGGTGGCATTTACGTCTCTAAACAAAACTGTTCCAACCATGGTAACATCTCTTGTCCCTTTGTTCCATTTTTATGATGCTGCCCCCCCAACACCCTCCCAGTTCTCCCTGGATATCATCTGTGTTGGTTTCAGTGTCAGATTTATCTGTCCACAACAATACCACGCCTGCCACAAAGCTGACGACAGGCGTTGCGTGCTGTCACTCCGTCCTCTCTGTGCACAGGAAATCATTTCTGCTGCTACAAAGGAACACTGTAGGAGTGCCAGACCCTTTACAATCTGGAGGCAGCTGACAGGTCAACAAAGCCACTTTATACAGATTTCAACCACGCTATAGCCTATCCAAACTATGAAGTCCCTCGCTTTAAAGACCTCCAGCTGCCAGGGACTCCCAGTAACAGTCATTATGCAATAATACCACCAGTATGAGTATTAGCTGTAGTGAGAGCCACCATGGAAATCTACTGACAACGTATCTGTCATCTGCTACAGACCCACAATGACCCACGCACCTTCGTCCAACTCACGGCGCTCATGATGATTGTGCTGATGTCCTCCGTTGACGTCGGCCTTCTCCCCAGGCCTGCCTGCCCGCGCTCTGCCGCCCCCTGGAGGAGGGGGCCGGCCTCGCAGGGCGTTGTAGAGGGCCGCGGAGCGACGTCGCGCCTTGCGCAGCACGTGGCACACGTACTGGAAGATCTCCTCATAGCAGTCACCCGGCTCGGCCAGGCTGGCCAGCGTGCTGGAGGACAGGTAGCGAGCACGCTGCTCCTGCATCAGCTGGTGCTCCCGCTGCTTGGTCTCCGAGAACTGGGTGGCGATGACCACCAGGCACAGGTTGATCATGAAGAAGGAGCCCACCTGTGGGGGAGAAAGAGACAGATGGAGAGCAAGGCAAGGGAAGAACGCAGAAAAGGGGAAGAGGTGTAGACATGTCCTCCTGGTAGCTATCGAGAATAAGTCTATCGCCAAGATGGCCGCCTCGACAGACAATGATGCTGACAGTCTAAAAACCACACTGTGAAATAAAATGCCTCGGATGGCAGCGAAAGAAGGACAGCTTCTGCTCAGCTCGAGGTCGGCCAGGTCCACGTCTCCTGCTTCCTGTGGAACACCACGGGGCCACTGGCGAATCTGAAACACTGAAACTTCACTTGGGTTTGAAAAACAGAGTTGTTGAATCTTTAATGCTCTCCCCAAACAAACTGGTGAAGAACAGCCAGGCCAAGGAGATCGGTACAGAGCAGCTCATCTGTGGTAGACATGAAGGAGAGGAGGTAACCACTGCTTAGCCTTTTTGGTGATTAAGGCCTAGGGTACAAAAGACCCCTACTATGACCAATCCTAAACTATCAGCCACAATCAGTACTGTGAAAGTGACAACAAGCTGCTCTTGGAAAGAGAACCAACAGCTTTTACTGAAATCAGCAAAGGACGACCATCTGTGCCTCTTGGCTAATTCCAGCATCAGGGGCCGAACAGCATTCATTCTACATCATGCCAAAGGTCTGGTTTTGGTGATTAAAAAGGATGGCCGATCGGGGAGGGCCGACACGTCTGACACAGAGTTACGGTGGCCGGCTTTAAAAGGGCTTGTTATTCAATCCAGTTACGACAACGTACACAGCTCAGAAACACAGATCACACAACGCAAGCCATGGGATCACGGAGAGACAGAGTGAAAGGTAACTGTGGTCATATGCGACAGGGTGACGCTTTGAGCGATGACATCTCTACCCAGAGAGGGAACAAAATGGGGAAAAGCAAGCAGAACGTCATGACAGGTGACTGGCGAAAGAACAAACGGATTTTTCACATTGACGGAATCAGCCCGGTAACGATGAAATAGAACACGGCTTGGAATACGTCCGCTCTGCTGTGTTAGTCAGGCTCCGCATCAAAGAAGCAGGGAAGGAAGTGACAACAGGCAGGCTTGTCTTACAGCTGAGGACAAGCAAAAGGAGATGACACAGGTATGACTAACGCTGGCAATTCGCAGCCGCCAAAGGCGCGGGGGGCGCGACACGGCAACCGCGAGCCCAACCGCGTATTACCGATTCAAATTAGGCAGGCGATAAAAGGTAACGGGACCTCGCTGGCGATGTCAGTGGGCAGGTCGAACCGGCAGATCTGACACCCGTCACAGGGCCTCATTTAGAGTGCCCGTCTCCGTTGCCAGGCTACTGGAAGGGACACTGAGGTGCAGGGCGAGGAGCGCCTTGACATCCGCTCGTGAAGATTTCTCGCGCTTCGGGGGGGCAAAGACCCCCCGGGAAAAAATGAGCAGATTGTAGAAGCATTAGATTTAAGGCCTATCACATTATGAAAGGAAGCGGCTAAATTTATCTGAAAGTCAAACTGCTAACTGCAGTAATTTGGCGGAGTGGGGGGTGGGGGTTGGAGGGCCCCATTATTCTTTATTCATTGCTCTCAATGCACCACCCATTATGGGGGTAAAAAACCAGGTGCTGGGACACGTTAACGCTGGTAATGAGGTTTGATTGCAGCCTTTATGTTAAAATCAGTCAGGCAGGTTCACGTGTCCAAATTGGATTTTTTATTAGACGATTCTATTTATCGGAGTGCTTCTAGAAGTACCGTGACCCCAGCCGCCCGGAGGTAGATTTAGGCTAGGATGGTACGGCATGCTACAATAACTTAATTTAATCTCATTAAAATCAGACATTCCTGTTAGATTCAGGCACTACATTTTTAATTACCCTGTTTAGTGACCCGCAGCTCACATGTAGTAGTTTGATTAAAATATTAACACTAACTAAATTACTAAAATTAAACGATTAGACCTCGACATGGAAATGCGGCTGAACCTCTCACGGCACGAGACTGACGACAGGTAATTCTGTGAAAACGTTCATGGACAAATATAATTCTGAGGAGAAGGTACAAGAGAGATTTCGCCCCGTTGCCTGCCAGGGTACTTCAGCCGATGGACTCTTGGCTTGTAACTCGACATGTCAAACAGCAAACCGACTGTCCCCTGAGGGCAAGGCTGTTCTAAGTTTTTCCCTTAAGCAGTTTTACTGTACAGTTCTTCTTGGGAAACCATCATTGCAGTAGAATGTTAGTCTTCTCCTATCCAGAAAGATTACCGCTGAGCTCAAAGACCCTTTGACTTGACGGTCTTATTCAAGGTTGACCGACCACACACATTTCCCAGGATCCTCCTGCCCCGTGTTTGACCTTTTCTTTAAGTCTCTCGTTGTCCTACATCTCTAACTGTTGACGACTGCAGCCCGTGGATACTGTTAATCCCCAAACCCAGGTGAGCACTACTGAAGAGACTGGCTCACATTAAGTCTGTGCGTTCACTCTTTTAGCATCACCGCTTAATCTGGCTTTCCTTCTCCACCTTTGTTTCTAGAAGTCACTCACACAAAACTGACAGCCGTGACTGTGAGTCTGGCAATGCAGCAGATCAACAGCCGTGATATAACTCTCAGGCACAGCAGATTATTAAACTGACTGCAATGCTCTAACTGTGGGACGTCTTGAACCGATGATCTCTAATAACCAAATAGGTAAATCATCAATTAAATCAGCAGAGTTAGTGTAGTGCTGTGAGTGACATTCAAATCGGCTCTGAGGCTACGAAAAACAATTCCACAGCTCAGCCGCGGTGCTACGACTCTGATGAGCGGGTCCTCAAATTGACTGCGGTGCGGTGACTCTGACAGACATCTTCCAGTGGGCACAGGAAGCCGGGACGTGCTCGACCTAAGACTGTCACTAGGTTGACGGGGCTCTGTCACTTACAATGATGAGCAGGATGAAGTAAATGAAGTTGTAGAAGGAGTGAGCATCCATCACGTAGTACATGATCTCCACCCAGCCCTCCAGGGTGATCACCTGAAGGCAGACGCACAGAAATACAATATCGATAGGAAGCCCGTTCACAAAACACTCCAGAACAGTGATTTTCTTTTAAAGCAAAGCCTGTGAAGCCCAGTAACGGAGCGGCAAACACACCAACGAGATTAACCTGAAACTCTCCAGGTCCAAATGCATCAGTGATAGGTAAATAAGTGGACGTCAAAGGTGGTGTGAAGGTGGTCTCCTGCGGCCAGCTGCTCAATTCTAATTCTAATCATAAAATGCTTAACACCAGACAGCATCCACTAAGACAAAGCATCACGGCGTCCGACTGTCACCTGGAAGATGACGATCCAGGCATAGCCGATGTTGTCAAAGTTAATGGCGCCCTTGTGTGGGTTGCTGTGGCCGGTCTGGCAGCGGGTGTAGTACTGGTTCCAGTTGACGCAGAGGCCGGGCGTGCTGGCGCTGCCGTTGACCAGCGGCTCAGGGCCCAGGCCCAGGCCCTGCCTCCTCAGAGCATCCTCCTTGTCCAGGCAGCACTCCCGGCCACCCTCCCTCCGTGTCGGGACGTCCCGGCACGACATGATGCCGTTGTCGGCTGCCAACGAACAGATGAAGGGCCGCTCGTCATCCTCCTCGGGCTGGTAATATGGTCTGGGGAGGGTGATGCCAGTGGATCTGAGAAAAGGGAGGAAGAGGGAGGGAGAGAAGGGGGTGGACGGAAGAAGACAGAAAGAGGAAGCAGGATGGATACTTATGACATATAGTTATTCTTGGTTTCGCTACTGTCATTACAGGATCACTTGTCATATCTGGTCTCCAAGTTCTTTTTATTTATTTTTTGCTCAGGACGTTGGGAGTTATCGCAGAAACCAGCACTGCCACAGCTGTACGGCCGCTCCGCCAGGACCAGGTTTATCTCAGCTTGTTTGCCTTTTGGCTCATGACGGTTTCCGAGTTTCAGTAGGCAGAGCAAAGGACCTGACGCGTGCCGAATGGGGCGCAGCCGCAGTGACGGTCTGTCATTCCTCTTGCCATGCGCAAAAGAAACAATTAGCTCCTGTCGCAGAGAATCATAAGGTTTTTCAAGAGAAACAAGAAACAGATGCGAGGCTATGATGAAAAGTGGGAAATGATAGGAAGGGTTGAGGGGGCGGGGCAAAATAAACATCCCACGAGAGGGTGGGCTGTGCGTTCATCCGTTTAACTGCGGCCAAATGTCAGCTTGAACCGAGCTGCTGAACGGTACGCAGGTGAGCCGATGAAGACAGCATCCATGCACTTGGACAAATCCACTGTTTAGAGATCCCTAAATGCCTTTCTGAGAGCTACAATCTTCGGCCTCTCCTTAGGTGTTGAGTCTTTCTCTGAGCACCGTAGGGACTGAACCCAGTCTTCTAGGTGAGGCTACCACCTCGCCCCCCATAATTAGGGCATTATCAATGGGAAGGTGGGGAACGGGGCACCAAATATGAGCTCTGTGGGTTCCTGGATCAAATGTGAGTTTAGCTTGGCTTGGCTAATTAGGCGGGAGACTGCCAGAACACTCTGCTAATGAATCTTTATTTAAAAACTCAGGTTTTTTTTAAAGTAGTGAAATACGAGGAGCAATTAGGAGAGGGACCGACGCCGACCAAAGGGCGTAGAGGAGAGAGAGAGAGAGAGAGAAGAGAGGAAGGACAGAGGAAGGACAGAGGAAGGAGAGAGGAAGGACAGAGGAAGGAGAGAGGAAGGACAGAGGAAGAGAAGCCAAAGCATCACACAAACGAGTGGAGAAGTCTCTCTGGCCACTCTGCTGCGGCATCTGCCTAATTATGTCTGGCGTGACATTTTAACAAGCTATTTTCAGTGAACTAGGAAATATAGCATTCATAAACAACAAAGTGAAAACATTTTGTTCAGTATTTAGCAGCGAGACGTCATTGAGCCGGTCAGCTGACTTTGCTAGCCGCTGAAGCACTGGGGGCTCATTACTCTGTACGGTTGATCACGGGGCAATCAGGACAGGTCCCGCGGGCTCCCATGAAGCTCTGCGATGGATGTGCAACTGCTCCATTCTATTTGTCACTTTTCCCCAACCCCCCCCAACTTACAAACCCTGGCAGAGCTATATGTGAACGGGAGATAAAGGGCAGGGCGAGGATGCTCCCACGGTGCTGTTCATCTCACTTGTTCTGGAGAAACCCCAACATCAAAGGAATACTTAGGAAGACTCCATCATTCCGTAAATATTGCAATGAGCCTAATGTGAGCACACAGCCCCGGAGACAAAGTGGAAGACTGGATCATGAGCTCATCCGCAGCTCATTAATGAAGCGTCTTTTCATAGCATAGGGCAGGGTGATTCTTTTTTTTTATGTTTTGCAGCCAGCTAAAATATCGTACCACCTCAACAAGTAAAACTGCCCTGTCTACAGAAATGAGCCATAAGAATGTTCCAGTTGCACAATTTGATCTCCAACCAGTGCTCCTCACAGTGGTTAAAACTTTGGGGTGTGTATCACTGTTTGGTATTTATGAACATGCTATACATGATCCAGTCCAGAGCTAAGCCTTTAGTTATCCATCCATCCATCCATCCATCCATCATCAATCTGCTGTTCCTGGTTAGGGTCACAGGCCACACAAAAGTGAGTCTGCTATATCTTTGCCTGATACAGACCCCAAATCCCGGTGGTTGGAGGCAGGATTGTAGGTGAGATTTGAGAACAGCATCAGGGTAAAACAGTGACCACTGCATTCCAAAGGTACTGTCTACTGACGTGTTGCTAGTTCCCTCCTGTTTTTCAGTGCTGAGTCACAATGATAAGCCCCACATTCATTAGGCCTCCTGGAGACCTCGTGCTAAGAAAAGGCAACCAGGATGTTGGGTGTTACATAAGGATTAATGTATGAGCTGGAAGACTGTCTGACCAATACACAACAACGCATGAACAAGCTCAAACATACAATCCATTAATCTTCTTATCCGATCAGCATTGTGGTGAGCCTGGAGTTTATGCCATGAAGCAAAGGGCATGGATATGGGGAAGGTCCATCACAGGACTCACAGAACAATCACACAGTACTGGAAATGTAGAGGCATTAATTCACTCAGCAAGAAAACTGGAGTGCCCAGAGGAAGCCCACAGAAACACGGGGAGAACATGGAACCTCCACATACAGAAAAACCAACACTAAAAACCAACACTCCAAACCGCATCTGGCTTGATGATGACAGAATTGCAGAGAAATCAGGATGAATGTCAAAGTGAACCCATGGAGAACTTCCAGAGAGTCTGCCACGCGAAAACACCAGGCTCCAGAGGTCAAACAGGAAGCTGGGCTTCCAAAAACTCCACGAGCGTCCGAGCTCAGACAAATCTTCTAAAAAGTCTGGTTGATTACGGAGGAGGATTAAAACAGAGAAATGGTTAGATAAATTCACCCAGAGCAAAAAACAGAGAGCCGCGAGAAACTTAAGAACTCAGGGGCAATTCAGTCAACGGCGATGTGCTGTAAACCGAATTACAGCCTCATGGAGGGGTGTGAAACAAGCAACAGCCCAGCTCCCCCACAGAGTCTGAAATGAAATGCTGGAACACTTACAACGTGTCACATTGAAGCTGAAACTGGCCTTGGTCACACTGAGGAAGCCCAGTGAAAACCTTGCAACAGCCAGCGCCAACCCAGGAACGCCAACCCGGCTTACTCACTCACTCATGAGCGGTTTGGGAACTCGGCTTAAGGCTTTACTAGAAGCCCTTGGGGAGGTTTGTTGTCAGAAGGGACACGATGATTTATGGATCTTTATCCATAAATGTGAATCCCTGTCTCAGCGCATCTGAGATCTCACTGCTTCTCGATGTTTCACCGGTAACTAGTTACTAAGCATTTATCACATACAGGTAAGCCATCACATCTATACTCCGTGGTGGGATGTTTCACTAAACAGTTGCAAATGAATCGTCTCCTTTGGTTACAAGTCCATGCTTTTAAGTACCACAATACCCACGACTTGCTGGAAAAACAAAATAACCCGATACAACTTTCTAAATGGTTCTAGCTGTCAGTTTTGACTTAACTGTTTTGCCTGTGACGAAATCTGCCTGACCAAATCAGTGACATTAGAGAGGCAGATGAAGAAGATGGAGAAACTGAGAAGCAGCACGGAGACAGGTAACAGGCAGTACACACTTCACAAGGAGGGCTGTTCAGCCTGGAAATACACCGGACACTGGATCCAGGTACCAACGTGTTCCCCAGCAAAAGACACCAAGTCAAACATCCTCCTCCAATCACTTAACCTGGAACACCTGCAGCTGTGCCTGTGGATCTGCCTAACCCACCGAATCAGCATTAAAGATGCCAGCAGGTCTGTCCTGATGTGTGAAATTATATAAAAGCACTAAGATCCAACTGCTCCCCCAGACAAAATTAACGCATGTCGGTATTTGAAGGCTTGTCTGGTTGATGGACAGTAATCCAGTGTACGTTGCTCCAAAGCACCTGTGATGGTTACATTAATATATTCATACATTCCACTGCAACAGAATTCAAAGTCAGGGAAATAAATCGATTTAAAAAGACGGAATTATGTTTTACATTCAGCTGCTTAGCTGGTGCTCCTGTCAAAATAAATTTTTATTCATTAACATAACAGACTGTTTTAACAAAGCAATTCCACTTAAGCGCCAAGGGTTCTCCAAGCACCAGCGAAGCAGTTCAAGGGTACAACAGCCGAGCCCCTACTGGGATTCGAGCCAGTAATATCCAGTTTACAAGTCTTATTATAAGTGTCCTTAAACACTACTCCAATGTCGCCTTATTTTATAGGAATGTGTGACTAATCATTGAATCGGCCTTAATGAGTCATGTCAATTTTCTCTACTGTTGATGATCTTAATTGAGTGGAGCATTTCGGCACAGATACAGACAGAGTGGGAGGTGAATGATGCATCATGGAGACATGAGAGAGCCAGTCTGCCGTTACCCTCTGGCTACGGTGCCCACAATCCACCATGAGAACAGTGGTCTGCTCCACCATTCGATGTAGACCTCTGCAAGGCTGCCTGGACCATCTGTGCCCTCAGCTGAAAACTGCTCTCCTGATCAGTGGAAAACACTTGGATGTAGCTGGAAATCCAGCACCTAAGACAAGTGTTCAGATTAACATCTGTAAAGACCCAATGTTAACAGGGACAGAGAAAACAAAAAGGATGGAGTGTGGCTCATCAGAAGAACATCGATCTTGGTCATGCTAACTAGTCTTGCTGCCGCTATGGCAGGTGAAGGTGCGACAGGAGGCCTCGACCCAAAAACCAACCCAAAGGTCCAACTCTCTGTGCTCAAGAGTCCTGTTTTCACTTTAAAGCGTCTACTTGTGAAACTGACTATCAAGAAAACCATCACTGACTATAAAGCTGCCACACTCTAAAACAGCCCATCCCATCCTGGGTAAAAACAGCCAAGCCTAAATTCATGAAAACTTGAGATGATTATCCTGAGTACACTGTACTGTAATAAACTTCACTCAGCCCTACAGAGATGCCCACATGCTCCTAAAGGTCAGTCTGGAAACCACAAACGTGGGATGCAGACGGGGCTCGACTGGCGGCCGCTAATTGCCCCAACCTTGGGGTGGAATCGCGTTCCCCAGGACAGCTTAAAGCTAAACAAGCTTATAGTGTTTATAGTTTTTGTTTTTTCTTTGGTCTTGGCCCACAGACAACCACAGACAGCCTGGAAAACAACCATCCTGAGGGGAGTGGAACCATGTCTGCCTGATTAAGGGAACTGACAGCCACAGCCTTTTGTATAATCTCCACATACCCTAATACTATATTTCAATCTTGCCCCAGCAGGGGTATTTGCCTGCGGCCCTGTCTGCTATGCCTCCTTGCCTGCCATAACGTCTATATCATGTTCAGCGAAGTTCGGGCAGCCTTGTGTTTTCACACCTCCAGGGTCAGGGGTTCGATTCCCACCTCTACCTCAGTGTGTGTGAATGTTGAATGTTCTCCCTATGTTTGCGTGTGTGTTTCCACTTGGGAATCCAGTTTCGTCACACAGTCCTGTAATAAGACTGTCCAGGATGTCCCCAGCGTGGTACCTTTGGATTTCTGGGAAACGTTCTACACTCACTGTGCCACTGTACTTGGTAATCTAAAATGGATGGATGGACCACATCACTAGCTGTCCCGGGACATCTTAACATTACAGGCAGCCCTCGACACACAATCAATGTCTGAGATACATGGAGTTTGTGGGAGTTTTAATGCAAAAAGGTGACATTTGTAATGCGTAAGCCCTCTGTGGCTGGGTGTACTCTACAAAGATTACACCCTCCATCACTGAAGGTGTACAGCCATTGATTAAGAATTGAGCATATTTTTGGCTTATGTGTTTTTAGCTATAAGGTGTCTTGAATTGAATCCCCCCTGCAACACTGAATAGGACAAAGTGGTTTGGAAAATGGATGGATGGATGGATGGATGGATGGATGGATGGATGGATGGCTAGATGAGTTGGTGTCTTCAATTGTATGGGGCATAAATCCAACTTTGACTTAAGTGAGAGTAAAATTTGACTTAAGTGAGGGTTCGGAGTACTTGTGTTTGTTGAGGACATCCTGTACGTTGTGTTACTGTATTCCTGATGCGTGTTTGACACTCACAGGGTGAAGTTCTCCTCGGGGTAGCAGCGGTTGCGCAGTAGCCCCGCCCAGAGCTGCACGCCGATGATGCCAAAGATGAAGAAGACGAAGAAACAGAGCAGAAGCACGTTGCCCAGCATGGGGAGCGTGTCGAGGAGCAGGTTGACCAGGATGCGCATGCCTGCCACACACACACACACGGAGACGGCTGTTAGAGCGTGTCAGAGCGTGGCACAGCAGGCACTCCTTCGTAGAAAGACATGCGTCCATGCGTGTGTATGAGTTTGCACGCATGTAGAGTGCGTGATTGCTGGCCAGCACTGTTCTGAAGGTATACCAGAGATCTTCCACAGTAACATTACTCAAAGTGTCCAGGCTTACTCAATGCGAGTCTGCTTCCCATTTCAACATGCATCGATGCCTCAGGTCCGATCCTTGCATACCTCGGGTTCTGGATCAATAATTTGAGTAATGATAATGGAAAGCGTGGCGTCATCAGCCTCAAACTGTACATGCTTTGGGCATCGAGGTTAAGATCGAAAAGCAGACAGGTAACCGATATAGGAGCTCATTCACAAAACAAGAGCATTTACACTGAACGGTACTACATCACCGACGGTACTCACAACACAAGCGGTGATGTGGCTCTGTGGGTTAGGCGTCTCTGCCTGTAATCGAAAGGTCGCAGGTTTAACTCCTGCAGTCTGTATCACCACGGGGCCCTTGAGCGAAGCCCTTAACCCAAATCACTCCAGGGGTGCTGGACACTGGCTGACCCTATGCACTGACCCTCGACTCACAAGTTGGAGAGCAAGCAAGACGAGAAAATGCAAGAACTATGAATTTCCCTGTGTGGATGAATAAAATACTGATTGTTACTGTAGTGGTTATGGTATTAATATTAAAAATGTCTGTGGCTCTGAGACTTGCCATGTTCTGCAAATGATTAATGTACCCTTTCCTCCATCAAACATGTCTCATGCAATGCTTAATGGCTCCACAAACCCCCCTCCATCGACCCCATTTTAGTCCCCCCTTTCTTCGCCCGATTCGGGCCGCGGGAACATTAAGCTGCTCCTATGAACCGAACATCGCCACGCTGCTAGCCTGGTGCGGCTCTACCTCACGATGTACGATTGGCTTGATGCGGGAGCATCGGCTGACAGTAATCGCATTACGGCGGCAATGGCAATAATTAGTGAGAACGGCAGCCGGTGAGAGTATCTCTAATGCACTCCGTGGAGCTGCGAGAGACGTTTATTCTTGCTGATTGGACACAGAGGGGCATCGCAATTCATATGAATCTGGCAAGCCTGGGGATAATGGTTAGTTCAAATTGCAGTGACTCTTACTATGAGGGCCATTAGAGCAGCCAGGAGCAACAGTGCCTCCTGTGGGTGGAAACTCTACTGATTGAGGGGGTGTAGACTTAAAGTGAGAGCACTATAAAGGTGATAAAAACTGCCTCTTCATGCTGCCCAGCCCGGGCTTTCAATGCTCATTATAGCCAGGGGGGGAAGAAGCAGCACTGAAACAAACCAGGTTTCTCTTTCACAATCGGGGCAAAAGCACTAACTCGGTGGACATCGCCACCACCTGGAAGAGGGTGGTAATGCAGGTACGATGGAAACTCCCTGCTCCTCTAAAGGATTAAGGAGTAATGGAAACCTCATCCCTCTCCCCATCCATGAGTCTGTAGATCTGTCCAGCTCTGTTTGGCTTGTTGCTCTCTTGGGCTGAAATCATTACGCCACAAGTGAGTGCCTGAGCTGACAGGAAGTCACGACGATGGAATATTGCAGCGGTTAACGTAAGGCAAGCCTTCAGCGATCGGACTCCAATGGGAGCCGATGACTGTCTAGAAGCCGAAAAGGAAAAGGGAGAGGTTGGGATGTTCGGTGGAGAGGCAGTACAGAAACAAGCCTTTCGCTTGGGTTTACCACCCCCCACAGACACTCGGCATGTCGAGTGGGAAGTCAAGGTTATCGTTCTGCCCAAAGAAATCTGTTACCAGTGGTGTTTTTTGCTGAACCTCGGGATCAAGTTGAGCCAGCAAGGGAGACGAGGCCAGTCTGGGCCATTAGCCGAAGAGCCCACTAACAAAACGGGGCTAAACTGGGACTCCTCAGTGCTGCTTCCCTCCATAGGCCACCCAGCTGTCCCGCTGTCTATGTTACTCTCGTGGCTGTCTAGTCTTCAGTCACCCACCCCTCCCGCTGTTGGTGTGGTCATCCCTGCCGTCGACCGTCATCGTTTAATTTGATGATAGCGGTCCACATGGAAAAATGTCAAGAAGTCGGTGATTTTATACCTTCGCCCGGCTGTGTTTTATAGCTGGGTGGGGTCATATAAAAGTGAAATAATAATCCATTTTTTTTGACTGTGTCGCGACTGCAGTGACATTACAGAAAGACCATGGAGACCACCTGATCCCCGTGACTCTCAATCACTATATTTAAGCGGGAGCGGCTCAGTGATACACCAATGCCTCACAGATGCAGGGTTGTGAGTCTGAACCCTGTCTCTGCTCTGGCTGGGTGCATTTTGCATGTTCTCCCCCTGCATTCCTGCAGGTACTCTGGTGTCTGACTACAAACCAAAGATATGTGGTTAAAGGCTGCTGGCCGCTCTACTGTACGTCATGTGAGTGCACAGTACCCTGCGATGGCTTGGTACCCTGTCCAGGGTGTGAATGATGCTGCCTGCCGTAGGCTTTGGGCCTCTCTGTAACCCTCTCCAGGAGAAGCGTCGAGAGGATAGGTGGACATTTTACCGGTGAGAATATCATTTAACCAACAGGAGGCGTTGCCAATAATTCTCTCAGGGAAAAATAAAAAAAATGTACTATTTCCCTGTCCATTAAACCCCCTCCATCTTCCTTTCTAGAAAACAGCTGCGTCTCATAATAGAACTCTATAAATCCTCAGCTAGATCAGTCCATCAACCACCCTTAAAAGGATACGCCCTCCATATCCCTTATGTCAGCGCCTCTCGATACGCGTCCCTGCCCACGCTCCTTTGCCAACTCATTCGCATTTAATTCCCTTCAGGCCGACGCTGTTTTCTCGATCAACGTTCGCTCAGACATGACGGCGGGGAATCTGAGAAGGACATGAACCCATGTCCAGTTGGTTCCACTTCCTGTGACACGGATTCGTTAAATAAAGAGTTTGTTCAGTTCTCGTTCACTCGGGAATCTTTCTGCTGCAGCTATTGTCAGCACGTTTGCTCCTGCTGTAGTAAATCTGTTAGTCGTTATCTTTCATGAAACAACGATCATAAAATTACGCATTTAAAAGGCCAAGACTACTTCTACTAGCCATCTTTAGCCATTTTAGCTAAGGCATCTTCTGAGTATTGTGAATTCAGTTCGACACGTCCGAAGATATAAACTCTTAAAAGGCCATCTAGTGATCATGTGACTTACTCCATCACCATCCCTCTTAAGAGCATTTCAGCCAAACGATTTTTAAGTGCTTGACTATGCAGAGACACAGAATCACAACACTTCTGTTGGGGAAATAACGCTCAAAGCTCAATAGTAAGGGAAACTTTTCTCGGGGAGACCACCACAAGGCTTCCTTGGCCACCGCCTTCTGAAGCACAACGTTCAGCTTCCATTAAACCAAGAGCAAAACCTGACAGAAACTGAAGAAACATTTGGCACTAAAGCAAACGCCAGAGCAGCGGCAAGGTTGGCACAGACGTTGTTATGAGACATTCTGGCAGTGATGTGGCAGTTACACCCATAAGGTTTATGCAATTTTTGTGTGTGTGTGTGTGTGTGTGTGTGTTCACGGTGTGTCATTTACATCTGAATAAGTCGCTTTCAAAAATCCAGAACTGAATCTCCCTGCATTGATCCTAGACTCCTCTAGACCATCCAAATGACGGAGGTATAATTTTGAAACAGTTTTCGCCGGCAACCCGATGTTTGACGAGTTTTCATAATTTATCGTATTCACACAATTATCTGTGGAAATCTATAATAGATAGCGATCAGACAAATATATCGGTTGAGTGACCAGACATTAATGGAAATGGTGCTTCATGCATTTCCTGTTTACGCTACATTCATGGGAGTTACAGAACTGAAGCGGATATGGCCGCTGTGATGACCCACCACAGAGAGGTGGAAAGTAAAAGACACTTCGCAATAAACCTTGGAGGACTGACTTGTCTTTGGACATCTGAGGCATGACCGAGGCTTCACCGCAAACCCGATGGAGACAAAGTGAAAGTGAAAGTGAATGGGGCTTCGCTGAGCACTCACTTGGCACCCGGTTGATAGCTTTCAGCGGACGTAGGACGCGCACCGTCCGGATGGCTGACAGGTTGATGTTCTGCAGGTCCAGGGAGTATTCCACCATGCTGCAGAAAGACACAACAGAAATGGGGTGTTTTTTTGTGTGTGTTGTGGACCATCATTTGTGAATCATGATATTAATCGGCAAATCTGACACTCCCTGTTTCCCCGAATCTCTCTGCTGGGCCCCTATCTCTTTGTCTCGATATGGATTACCTGTCCGGACAAACACCCACAAGATCTCGTGCCTGAAGCACACGTGGAGGAAAAAGTGAGCAAGAGACTGGAGAGAAAGAGGTATAAAGGAATCGATGCTCATAGTGTAGACGTTCTTCTGCATCCAGCCTGGCCTGCTTCTTTCCAAAAGTGCAGCTAATGAATCATACAGTGAAAAGCGAAGCAGTCAAACCAAGGGCCCCTCTGCTGAGATAAAGTAGGTCGAATAAACGACCGTTGGATGAAACAGCACCGAGTCCTCCTTCCCAAGTACATGCATGCACATCGCGTGTAAATCGGGGGCACAGCAGGACTATGAGAGGACTATGAGAGCAGCGGTCACCGGAGATGCTAAGCGTCTGGCCCTGTCCACCAGAACGGCATAAGAAATATGTAACTCTTATTGCTGATGGACCCGCACTCAAAACACTGTGGCTCAAATTTATCGTGAAAAATTCTCATCTGTACAGAGAAAACTGGTTGCTGTGCAAATGGATTTGGGTGTTTCATGTGAGGGTAAATCATGCGAAAGCCAAAGATCGTGTGCCTTATCAAGCCATAGCACCTAAAAAAGCTTGGCTTGATGGGTAGTAGCGTTGCTTGCAGAGTTGAGGGTTCAACTCCCCACCCATTTGATGTACGTGAAGTTTACATGTCCTCCCTGCGGTTGTCGGCTTCCTCATGCTTTCCAGAGACATGTACATCGGTACACCGACCCCTCCAAATCGGGGTTATATAGATACATGGATGCATGGATAGATGGATGATCCACTCCTCAATAAAATCAACAATCGGCTCAAAGAAAAATTGCGAGTCATTGATTCTTTCAGTTGGTCCTTGGATAGCGCAAATGTGCACTAGCAGGTCGTCACTGAGCTCTCGAAAGATACTTAATGCTGCTTTTGGAAGAATAAATGTATTAAAGTCTTCCCTCAAGTTATGACGTGGCATTTTCTAGCTCTTACTTTTTTTTTGGGAAAAGAAATAGCCATAAAATAAATATGTGCAACCCCAAAAATAAAATTGATTTTAAATAAAGTACCGTTCTGCTGGGTCACAAAACATTTCAAAACGGTTCACAAGGTTTTGATCGCACCTGTCGCGTTGAACCCACTTTGCCGCCAACGCCGTGCTTTGAGGTTTTCCCGGCTCTTATCCGAAAGCGGAGCAGAGGTTACGTAACCTGCTTTGGGCACAAAGGAAATAAGCCTTGGACAGGCATTTCTAATCTCTAGCTTTTCCGAAAGACATTCATAAATATTTGAAAGCTTGCAGAGGATTTCTTTTATATATAGTGTGGCACTGGGAATTTTGACGTTTTTTTATTTTCATTTTAATTGATCACGATGTCTTTATTCTTCATTCTGTGCCTCGACTTTAAAATCCGTCTGAAGTGTAAAAATTTCCCGACGGCGCCCTGAGCAGATGATAGTCTGGGTTATTGTCACGTGTCCGGGAAAAGGGCCTCGCAGATGTATGGCGCTGACGGTTCACACAGTTACAGCAAAAGTTCACATACTCACACGGTAAAATGGAGCGAGCTGATATGCAGAAAACGGGCCCGCGCTTTTTGGTTGTAGCAAAAACATTTTTAATAATTTAAAAACAAGTATGATGGGGCTGGGGTTGCTTGAAACTTGGCAGAACAATGTCAAACTTTTATTCACTGCATCGTTAATAAGACGGGATAATGGAGGGAGATCAGCAAAACATTCAGTCTTACATGGAAAATCAACAGACATTGTTAATGGATAGTTTAACTAAGAACGGCCCATTTACGTGCCACGTGTATTAATGTGCACTAATGGATCCTTCCCCTTGAGAGTGGACTGCAGCGGTACCATCAGGCGATAACAAAGTCAATCTTGCAGAAGAATCCTTTACCAGGTGACCTCAAAGGCTTACAGGAGGTCTGAGAGTCGTGCTGTCCCATTCTGTTATTTTCTCTCATGTGTTTGAGAGTGCTGGAGAATGTACCAGAACACTCAGTGTGCAAGGCATGGACCATTTCACAGATGTGAGGGTCCCTCTTACTGCTTTACCTGTCTCTCTCACTCTATCAGTTTTCCCCCCATAGTTTTACCGTGTTAACCTGGTTCATCCCAAGGTTTGGTCTGGTTCCTTCCAAGGTTTATTCCTCCTGAGAGAGTTTTATCTCGCCACTGTCACTTTTGGCTTACTCTCTGGGGACCCTGGGCCCGGGACAATGCAAAGCACTTTCTGACAGTGCTTCTTCCTAAAGGCGCTATATTAATTGAACCGAACCAACCAAACCAGGGACGGCAAATTGCACTTTTGATTTTTTGTCCTTAGTTTTCACTCCTGTAGTTAAAAGTGTCTCCTCTCCCCCTTCTCTTCCTTCCTATGTCCTGTGGCTCAAGTCACCATGCAAGTATGATCATTATGAAGCCTGAATTGCTGAAATATCTGGAGCCTGTAGGAAAATGTAGCATGCAAAACCATCATCTATACATCAATACTGTAAACAATTACAGTGCTGCGTAAGCAAGGGAAACATTCTGCATCAATGAAGAGCAGCATGGCCTCCCTGCCCAGTATATCCTCTACAGAGTGTACTGAATTTCTCACACACTCTTCCATCAACGGCGCTAATTGAATCACAAATAATCAGTCAGTGCCGGAAAAGCAGAGTGGGACAATCCAAGGGCCCCGCGTGAACCACCCGCAGCAGTTTCATATGACATCAGTCAGCTGGAGCAGGTTTGCGGTAATAATCAGCTACCCACCCGTGGGAGCTTCTTCGAATCACACGGCAGTGCCACAGATTGTGTCATTCCTTGCGAGTTCTGCGGCAGGACATATGCAAGCAGAGTATGCATGTATGAGCTACTTGACTTGCATGCAGCTCGGTAAATGGATGTGAATGTGGAAAGTGTATGTATGTACGTCAGCGTTGTCCTGTGTGCAAGGTGTTTATGCAGGTGAAACATAACGCATGCTTTCACGCTTGCGAATGAATGACTGTATGCGTGAAATGTGGACAGTAGTGAAGAATCCAAATCGCGAGTATAGAGTTAGATTTCATGTAAGCCCACATGATTCTGCGGGTCCATGAACACACTCTGTGTGTGCGAGTACACTTATGCGTGTGCCTTAGCAAGTCTTTGCCTTTTCCTTCTCATTTCTCTGGTGTTTTGATCTCGGTCAAAGGAGGTCGGGGATAAGCAGGGTCTGAGCGATGAATGTACAGGGATGAATATGACATAGCAGGAAGACTAGGTGTGAAGAGGCAGAGATAGCACATACGTACTGACTACATCCTCTAAGATCCAGTAAAAACTGAACAAATAGGAGGTTGCTGTAAGGTGTGGGTGCAGCGTAGAGTCCGAACAGCATCACACTGAAACAATGAAGAAAGGATGAGCGGCTCACACCCTTCAGGACTCTCTGTTGCCATTCTGTACAAGAACAAGACTATGTCCCTAGAGATGTAATAAGTAATATGGAAACTTTCTAAAACATGAGAAGGCTGTCCAAACCCATGTGGTCCACATGATCTTGATGTGGATAGTTCCACCACTCAGGAAAGTGGGCAAATCAAAAACTCCTGTTAAATCATTTTTTGACACCAGGGAAGTCATTAGGACCCTTATAAAGCTACAGACACCTGGGGACGACATTATAAGTATAGGGCTGCCTTGCAGGAGTTGTAAAAAATCTGAGTGAGAAAGAACCCAGCGCATTAGTGAGACAGTAGCTGGCTGCATTTAATTACTCAGTATCCCTCATGACTCAGAAGTCAAAGAAGAAGTCAATCCCAGCCCAGGCCATCAGCTTCAAGTGCTCAGATGCAAAATCTGTTCCATTTCTCCATATCCTTGGCATGGGGGCACTGGTGGCTACGGGAACGTGAGATAAATGCTTCTCCAGAATTCTCACAGCCTCTCTTGGGAAGGCACAGGTGGACCAGGAGAAGATTGATTGCACATCACCTACATGTGCCGGCAAACACACAGCCTGGGTAGGGAGCCTTAGGTTTTGTTCTCACCAGCCTCAGCTGAGGGATTAGGCATCAATCCAATTCATCCCAGCACTATGAGAACCAAAGGTCATTCCACAACTTCTTCAGACTCCCCACTGATCAGTGAATGGGGGAAGAGGAGAGGCACATGGGAGAGGAGGAAATAGAACAGTTGAGCAAGGAGAAGCATTGTGTGGTCAAACCACATCGGCAACTTCATCAAACATTTCACGTGTGTCGCTTCCACCTCCTCAGTTCACAGAGTAGGTCTGGATGCAGGTGGTTGCTCATGCTGCATGGGGCAGGAAGTGACCGACCTTGAAATGACTTAGACGGCAACCAGAGATAGACCATGAGATAATCCATCACAAAACCAGCGTTCCACGTGACAGTGGCTTCTCCTGGGCTGCCTAAGGTGGGCTGTCTTGTGCCTTTGGCAGGAGACAAAAAAAAAAAAAGATCTTTCATCGGGTGGGGGGCACATCTTGAATCTTATTGGGCGGTTTACTTCTCAGAGTCAACCACCGACTGACGTAATTTCACTGCCAATGTAATCACTCCTAGTGGCATTAAGGAGGATTGGTGGACACTTTATGGCCCTCCCACCCTGAGCACATGCAAACAGGCACATTTGCACTAACGTGCTTTCACCCTGATCAAAGCCAGCCTGCAAAATAACGACACAAAAGCTAATTAAAAAAACCATCCATCCAATGAGGCAGCTCTACTCTCAAGGGGCCGGCATCCTCAACTACCCACCACTGTCTTACAGCTCTGAGCTCCAGATCACACAGGCTTCTCAGGACGTGCAGGGAGAGTAGATTTATCACAGTGCCCAGCAGTTTGCCATTGGGAGCTTGACGCAATGTAACTGAAAAGTGCCCAATGCTATCATTAATGTTTAAAATGCCCAACACACCTCCCTCTTGCTAACAACCTTCACCAATTCTTCTGCCTCGGCATTAACTGCAAAACTCTCAGACGTGTGGCCTCTACGGTCCGGCAGTGTAGTTACATCTTCTCTGCATCATATCGGATGAGCCAGACCTGTGCAATGTTAATCTTTTTATTTTTACACTTTAATCATTACAACGGCATATAGAACTTGAAAACATTTTCAATACTTTATCTAATCTGCATAATATTTATCAAGTATCATTAATTAAGTTCTAATTAAGTCTTGAATTTCCCTAATGTGAACCTGTATTGGACAGGCATATACTAAGGGAATTAGTTAACTGCTAATTAAATGCAAAGTCAAGGGCTTAGGGTTCTGAAAAGCTTCTCACAGCAGCTGAGAAACGCTCCTGCATCAGGCAGCCTCACATTCTCCTCATCCTCAGTCTGAAGTTTGTCACTTTTGGTGAGAAACACATGAAGGAACGCAGATGCGGTGTTGGGACCGGTGCCTGTCCGTTCATGAGCTCGTTGTTGTACTGAAGGCTAATGGCTGTCACTGTCACAGCTCAAACCATGCAAGGCTTTAACAGGTTGATGACTTGGAATATTGTGTTTGTAAAGAAAGTCAGCCAATACTGGCCACTTAGAGAAACACACCTAGATCAGAGACTCACTCATGCAAATTAAATATTTGCTATGACAGCACCTCATGGCCACTAATTTGTACTGACTAGTACAAATGGTACACAGTTTGACTAGTACCATTTCTTTGATTCAGTGTATTTTCCTTTTTTTTTTTTTTTAATCTTCGGTTGATCACTAATCAATTAACCAGGAGGATGTCTGACGCATATCTGGGTTCTGGGATTTGACACTTTCTGAAGCAATGAGTGCCATCTATTGAGAAAATAAAAATTAATTCAGAAATTTTCTTTGTCCAGTTTAGAAACTATGCGTGTTCTGACCTTCTAACAGGCGTATATTTCTGTTCCAGCCCTCATCTTTCCAAACTTATTGTGAATAGCGATAAGCCAATAGCAATGGGGGCAGTGGAAAGGAACTGAGGTGAAATGATTTCATAGCTGACATTTATTTGAAGATATTCACATTGAATATGGTTAATAACCTAAACCACGTACAGAATGTGTTCACATGTTGGCAGAGGTAGCAGTCTCCTGAGGCTGCTAATCAGTTACGTTAGAAAACATCCATCTATCCATCTTCCATCCATCTACCTTCTAATGGTTCATCCAGTGCTGGGTCAGAGAGTATGGAGCAACAGGAAGACACTCTGGATGGGGTGCCAGTCAATCGCAGGGCACACACTCACACACTAAGGACAATAATACACACCACTTCTTTTAACCGCACTTCTTAAGAATGCAAGAGACACACACGTGCTCTCAGTAAGCTGCGAGGGACAGCGTTCCGTTTTTAGGAGTGTTAAATTTCTGAAACCAAACAAGCAAAGCTGACATTGAAGCACAGGAGTGATCAGGAGGCAGCCTTACCCTGCCATTACAATGAAGAAGTCCAGCCTGTTCCAGGTATCTCCCAGATAGCAACGGTGCCCAAAGATACCCAGTGCCACCATTTTTATAACCATCTCCACAGCAAAGAAGATGTAGATGAAGGCATCAAAGGCCTGCAGTAGAGTGGGGGGGGGGGGGGGGGGGGAAGGGGGGGGGGGAGGGGGGGGGGGGGGGGGCGGGGGGAACAAGGAAACACCCCTGGGGCCGTCCCACGTGGGGACAGAGGGGGGGGGAA
>JAACJT020000075.1:2936223-2946412 GCA_009936485.2 Gymnarchus niloticus
ATCCATCCATCCATCCATCCATCCATCCATAAACTGCTTCCAGTCCAGTAATCCAGGATAGGACTTTGGTGATCCTGGAACGTATACCAGGAAGCCCAGGACTCAAGGCGAGGGATCACCAGGCCATCACAGGACACCCATCCTCTCACATACTATGGGGAATTTTGAGACACATGACTGCATGTTTTTGGGCTGCAGGAGAAAACCAGCATACCTGGAGAAAAGTCACACAAATACGGGAAGAACATGCAGACTACCACCAAAACAGCAGACTTATAAACATATAATCATCCTGCTTGGCCTGGCCTTGTAGCTATCCTGACGGGGGGGGTCTTAGCATCCATTTTGTGCATGATGATGATGGTGGGGGGGGTCACAGAAGGAGCTGAAAAGCGACAGCTCTGGCTGTCAGCCCGATATCTCATTTATTGGTAGGAGTATTTAATTAACAAATGACAGAGCCAGAATTACGGGGGGTCATTTGTGAGGAGGGGCTTTAACCTCCTGTGGAGAGGGCAATTAGAGGTGGTATGGAGGAGACTGGGGCAATTTTAATCCATGGAGGCTTGTGAGTGAATCAACCGCATACTTGCCTTGGTCTCTGAAGACCCTTAAACTCTGATACACAGACTTTTTTGGCAAATCCCATGCAGTTTATTACATTGTGTTGTTTGTACCAATACGTAGTCGTGTATCTTGAATTAATCACCAATTACGGTTAAATATTGCAGGCAAGCAGCTCTACTCTGGATTTATACAGATAATCATCTTAACTTGGGTTTGGCTAACACACTGGAACCCACACTAAATCCAGAGGCAAAGTAAGGTTTTCCTTTCCTGTCAGGCATGAAGACTGAACTTTAGGTTCTCTGTTACAGCCTTGCAAAGACTTGCTTATGAAAAGGAGGAGCCTATTTACAGCATCCACTTAACTAGCGGGGCTACTGAAATTGAGTTAGAACACTGAGCATGTTCAACTCGAGGTTCTTCTTCAGTTAACCGGTATGTGTAAACATATTTTAGGAGATATCAAAGCCTACAGCAGGTGAAAACCGGAACATCGCAGGTTGCAAGAGTCCATTTTGACATAGGATGCTAATGTTATAGCCTCGGTAATATTAAGAACAGCTTCAATAACATCTAGGTATGAAAGTCTATACGAGGTACAGTAAGTATTGAGAAATTATTTTAGTAATGTTGCTTTTATGGTATGGGCAGTACTTTGAATATCAGACAAGGCTGCCATTTTCAGGTGAGCTACACAATCGAGACTTAGGAAAAGAAGTGTAATTTATGGGTCTAAGGTACTCAGGACACAAGATCAGCATCCAAAGCTCTGTACTGGAGAGTTCTGTGTGTTGAGGTGAGGGGGCATGGGCAATTATTATGGGATGTGTTGCACGGCTGAGACATCTGGGGGAGGGTATTTCCATCAGGTGGGAGTGAAACTCCTCTTCAAAATGCACTGTGGAGTGAATGTTATTAATATTATTAGAACGTTGAATATTATTAGGAGAGGCAGATGGTATGCAGATTCACTCATGCAATACAATGAGAGTAACGTGTAATGCAAATAATGAGCTCTCCTTTTCCTCAAATTAATCTCACGCCATCTTCAATATTCACATTCCGTTCCGACGGTTTCAAGCGTGGCCAGTCTCCAGGTGTCAAGATGGAACAGGATGCCGCCGCATGCTAATGTGCCATTTTGAATTGGCCAGCGATCCGGCGGGGTTGGGGGCATCTGCCACTACACGTATGCGTCGATGCCAGATTGAACTCCGCCATGGGGATTTCCAGCCGGCCCAGAATGCACGGCGAGCTCAGGTGTTACCGCTTCCCAGTGACACTGTCAAGGAGAAGCATAAAGTGTCGACTGACAGAGAAACCGCTGGTTGTCCAAACATGGTGGTCACATGTTTCTCCACACGGTCAAAGAGTCTGATGGATGCTGATCTTGTGTTCACCAGCTGGGGATGACAAAACATTGGGATCTGCTGCATATTTAGTCATTAGCGATGTATTTACAATTACTACTAACATATTTACTGGCAGAGATGGCTGTTTTTCCCCGTTTTTAATGTCAACGATGTGTCATCAGATTTGGCTCCAGTCGGTCCGTTTCTGTCGGCGTAGTGTTTTTTTTCCTCATGCGAGCTGTTTTTGCTCTGTGTTTCCCCATATATTTATCAAATTTGAGATAGCATTTCTGTACGTTGGCATGGTGGCTCAGTGGTTCATGCTGTTGCATGTGTGGGCTTCATCTCACAGTTGGGCTAATTGCCCAGAGTGTAGGCGCATCAGTGCGTGCCCCTTGATGGACTGGCGTCTTCTCCATGGTATACCCCAGCACCGTGCTCCAGGTGATGCTGATCGAGATAAGCGGTTAGCAGTCGGACGGATGCTGTTCCTTCTCAAGGTCATTGGCTCAGAGCCCAAACGTCTAACGCCTGTGGAAAGATATATCTCCATGAGGTCTACGGGCCAGCAGTTAGCGGTTAATGGAGTCTCTGTAAGAGAAAGTGTGTGGGGTCTAAAGTCAGAAATGTATTTTTCCATTTATGAGGATGAAGGTCACTGATTTTAGGCAGCACTTTTGAGGGCTCACTTTTTGCTGGGACGGGGAAGGCAAGGCGGGTTTGTTTATAAAGCACAAGTGCTTTACTCAGACAGTGATGGAGAAGATAAGACAGTAAAAAATCTAAAGTTAAAAGCCATTCAAACAGATTCATCACAGTGGAGACGTGGCTGACGTCCACGCTGCACACCTCTGTGGAGAATGAAGACTAATGAAGTTGAGGAGAGTGATGAATTAGTGAGAGCAGAGGACCCTGCACCCAACCTGAAGGGGGTTGAAGGCTGTAGATCGGGGGGGTCGTGCTGCTGTTATAGACTCACCCATGCTGTGGGGGCCTTTGGCACAAGCTGAGCTCCTTCAGTAACGCTTAAAATGACAGAACAAAATGCTCCAACTTCACTTACAGATCGATGACTTTGCAGAATCAATTACCAGCAGGAAGTCCACCCGGTGATAATATTCTTCTAAATGTTTTTTGGCAGCTGTCTGACAAAAATCCAATGGCATAAAACTCTCCCTCTTTCTGAATTCCTAAGCCGAGCTCAAAAATCATTATCGTTTTGCGGTTAGATTTTAATTAGCTCGTACTCTCAGCTCGTACAGCTCCCGAGTGCTTAAGAGTGATCTTAATGGGAAAAATGCCTTTCCAAGCTGTGCCCATACCATTTTAAAACTGATTTCCTTTTCTCTGAGATTTTTATTATGGGAGTGCTGTTACGTTTTCATGTTTTGAAACGATATGCATTAACAGGCATAGGACTAATTGCAGGACTTGGCTGGCCAGTTAAAGTCAGCAGTATTCACCCATGTATGTGCCGGTAAACCCGGTCTGACAGCTGGTTTAACACGCCACAAAGACCCCACTGGGGGGGGGGGGGGGGCACGGGCTCATTACAGAGCCTCGTTACAAAACTCTTCCTCTCCCAGATGGCGAATGGAAGGCTGAGAGATTCCTCGAGATGGGCTAGCTAGGCTCAGTCGCCATGGAAACGTCGCTCAGTGTCGCCTCGACGGGCGTGGGTGCGTGCGCGTGGCTGCGGGGACGTGTTGTCGTTTGAGCACCTAACGGGGAGTGCGGATTAACAGCCACGAGCGAGATGGCGACAGCTGATATGGAGGCAGCCTGGCTGACACTCTCAGAGCCTCGTAACGAAAAACGGGCCACGTTTTCCTGCTCTAACGTCTGTAGGAATGCACATCTCAAGCCATCTTAAACTTTTAACACATGGTGGACCTGCACCTTCTTTAGACTGCTCCTAATTAGCATAGTGGGAATTTGCTGTTATACCATAGATCTCACTCTCGCTACTCACTGGGCTAACAGCAAAGCAGGCTGCTGGACCAAGATGCACATCCCAGGTGACCTTGGCATGTCCTGCAGGAGGAGGCTGGAAAACTGCCCTTTGATCGCTTAAGATGCCGAATTTTGCCGGCTACACACGGCGGGACAGAAAAGAGAAGGAGGGGGCAAAGAAGAGAGGAAGAAGGCAGCGAGTGACACGAGACGAGCCAACGGCTAACGGGCAGTTCCGTTCACAGAAAGAGACAGCGGTTACACGTAGCCGCTGCAGGCTTCCTTCTGACCTACTGATGCTCTCCCTGCCACTCCTCCTCCCCTCTCTCCTTCGCTCCTTCCGCTCGCCGGGACCTCTCTGTCATCCCCTGCCGGCTCCCCATCCCCCGCCCGGACCTGAAGTCACACTCTCTGGAGCATCGCTGGCCTCCCAGCGGCGTTTTGGCACCGGGATCCACAGAGCAGGTGTACGCATACCTACTGTCAGTGACGTGTCTCGACCTGTGGAGAGCATCCCATTCGGTGCAAGATCCCCTCTGCTTTAGCCTTCTGTGTTTCCTATTTACTGAGATCACGTCAACCTTGTCAAGTTTATCATAGACACCACAGAGGGGATGCGGGCTGGGAAGAAATACGTTTAACCCAGAATTTGAGAAGATTTACAAGTAGAAAATATCAATGAAGCTAGTCATGAGCTTAAGAGATGACACTCTGCTTCAGCACAGTTTTGTTTAGGGTGGGCTGAATAAAACACAACCTTTTTGGGGGGAGTGTGGGATTAACAATGCCAAGTTATTCGACCGAGGCTTTTCTCTAACTCACTTTCGATGTTCTCCAGTCTGGCACGTTGATTTTTAACCCCTAACCTCCAAATTCCCTTTCAGTGACCAATGATGCGATCTGCATGACCCCCCCCCCCTTCATTGCTGTGGGACGCCATCTTGGGATCTGAAGAACAGCTCCATCTCATTCCTGTTGACTGGCATGCTGTGAAACCTGCCTCTTTGAAATGCACAGCATTTTAGCTTTGGGGCCGCTGACGATCAAAGCCGACCAAAGGCCACAACATATGTATGCTTGCATCTGCATAATTCATTATCTGTACTCATCTTAGAAGCCCTCTCTACTGATTACCACTTGCATGCCTCATTTAGAGATGCTCTTATTTTTAAATCCTTACTTCATCAACAATCTGCTCCGGTCTATTTTTTTTAAAAATTGGCCGTGTGCCCTCAGCTGTAAAAGCAAATAGCTCCTAAAATATTTACTTGACAATAAACTCTTGGGAAGCGAGAGAGAGAGATTCATTTTCACTTTGCGTCTACATGACAGAAGCCGAAGATCTGAATGGCGAATAACAGACTGGGCCTAACAGCCGCTCTCAGAGGTCACATGGGATGCCAGTGACCACGCCCACCCTACAAGGCTACTGCATGTACGTTGTGACAGTTCTGGCTTACTTGGCATCCTGGGCGAAACCACCCCGTCCCGTCTGGCTGTGCCACCCCCTGACCGATGGTGATCCTGCCTGGATTCACACCTGCGTGTACAGGGAGATTATACCAGAGCCCTGGAAATTTGTTATTTGGGCTTTGCTTTCTCCAGGAAATGCTCTTTCATAGCTGCTGCTGTTTCTTCACCGGACTTATCAGGGATCACCTAACACAGCTCCGCCCACGGGACCCCAGGCCGTGTCACCTGCATTTAAAGGAAACTGCATAAACTTCTGGTTTATTCTTACATCAAGCAACAGGACAAGCTGCTCTCTCTGTGTTCACAGTCAAAGATGGCAGGGAAAGTAGATCAACACTCAGGCAGACGTAAGACTGAGGAAATAAGACTCACGGCTGCTCCATACCTGCAGCGAAAGCCGTTCAGCGTGGTCCTGTGATGCTAAAATAGGTTTGCACGTGATGTGACTTTCATGTCGCGCTCAAACTGCCGTGGAGAAGTCTCCGTAAAAATTTATTTTGTCTCATGGGGAGTTTTCTGGTTACATAAAGGTTAAGTCCAGATAAATTGCAAGAAATAAGCTTTAAAATTGTGCCTTTACTGCGGCCGGAAAAATGTTTCTTGAAAGTTAATGTACTGTAAATAAACCCGTAGATGTAGGTTGTTACGAAGGCAAGATTATGAAGTATTAAAGGTAAAAAAAAAAAAATCATGGTTCATTTGAAAATCAGCCGAAGTAGTGAGAAAGATGGGGTCTGTGTTTCTCATTTTGATTGGTCTAGGACCAGTTGCTGGCATGCTAGGGAGGGTTTTTTGCCGAACGGGGGTGGACACAGGTGCCTACAGAAGGCCAGGTTCTACTCAGGCCCACCCCTGCCCCCCGTGGTCCTAACCCCGTCGTGTTCCAGGTGCAGAGTCTCTCCTCAAGAGAGGGACACTTGGGAATTTGCCCCATGTTGGGGACCAGACGCGGGATGGGTATTCCTTAAATTTTTTTTTGCTGATGAGTTTATCCACGCAGTCACATTGCATGCAATCTCATGACATATTTTATGATTCATTCCCTTTCAAATTATTGGACAGTCGTACAGCTGAATGATTTTTCAGGAGCAAATGTAACATTTTCTCAAGGATTCAATCGCGTCCCGCCTAGGAAGCCAACTGCAGACCCCCCTTGGAAGAGTGGGCGATCCTAGAGGTGAGTCCTCCCTGGGCCTCAAGGTGCTTGTGTGTGGTGACGTGTACGGCGGGCAGCTTAGCATTCGTGTCTCGATGTGGTGGACAGCCAGCTCAGCAGAAGACACACTAGCCGACTCCCCGAGGAGTTGGTGCGATTACAGAAGCACAGAAACGATCTGATGAAAAAGTGCGAAATGTGTAGTTACTAGGATGCGCTTGAAAGCACAAGAAAGGTGACTTGGAGTCCCACTCATTGGCCACCATTAGATAAGTGTCGCCTAACAGTCTACATAAAAAGCATCTGATTTGGACATGTCTCCTTCACAGCATCTCTGTAAACCCCTGTGATCCTCAACCTCTAAATGGCTCTCTCATCTCCTCACTTATCAGTTCTTTTACGACCCCCCCCCCCCCAGGAGACCAATATAATCCCTGAGAGAAAAAGACACTTTCACAGCCCAACAAAAGGAGGTACTCCTGCATCAGTGTTCCTCAGTGCATGTCCCCATCCTCTCTCAGCTCCTTTCAGTTAGCTTGGAGGTGGGCAGGCCTCCCTGTCTGCATTCGTCATTCACCTGACCAAACTGGAAATTATCCTCAATTACTAGCTGTCCACACGAGCTCTGCCAGGGGCTTTTGGTGAGAGTGAGGTAGAGCACTGCCTGCTAAATGTGAAGCTGTAGCAATTAATGACATTATTTGACTAAGTCGAAGTCTGATGTTCTTTTCTCATTCAATTATAGTCTAAACTGGCATCAGCTATCAACTCAATCTCTTTCTCTCTCTTCCTGTCTTCCTCCCCCCGCCCAGCCTTGTCCTTATCATCCTATTTTCTGTCTCTCTGTCTTTGTGCTAATAACTCATCCACCTCCATATCCTCTCCGTCTCTCAAAGCAAAGTGAAGCCTCTCTCCTGCATGCACAGACTTGTTTATCACTCCTGTACTTACATTACGTGAACGCTGCTGATAAATATTGCTTTTCCAGACTTCTCCCTCCCCAGAGATTCCGTTTCAGAACCAGGAACTCAGATAAACCAGTCTGTCTCACCCTCATTTCTGTACTAGAATTACAAAAACAATAAAAAATTAAACATTCTTCCATCTACCCAGCTATCTAGCAGCTGATAATCCTTGATCCATCACAAGTAGAAAAACAGAGTTTTCAGTTGCCTCTCCTTTCTCTCTGAAACTATCAGCCATGCTATTCTCACTCAAGAATTTCTCACAGACAATAACCTGCTGGACCCTTATCAAGTCCTGCTACAGGATTGGAAACTCCACAGAGACCTTTCTCCAGACAATCATGGATGTTCTACAAGCTGCATGAGCCTATTCTCCTAGACCTTTGACTCGATGAACTGCAAGATCTTCCTGTCTAATCTGCCCTACCTTTGATTCATGAAGCAGACCATTCAAAGTGTCTTGGGAATCAGAAGTGTCCAGGTTACATCATGTAACAGCAGGTGTGCCTCAGGGCGTAGTCCTCGGTTCCTTCCTCTTCTCCCAGTGCACTTCCTCTCTAGGTCCAATCATAAAGTCGCATGGCTTCTCCTACAACTATACATGGATGATGTGCAACTCCACCTGGCCTTCCAATTCCTTCTATAGGAGACTAACAGTCTCTGCTGAGATTTCTGCGATTGGATTATTGTCACCTCCAGCCGAATTTCTCAAAGTCTGAGCCCCACGTTTTCCTGATCAACGCCGGCATGGCAACTACAGTGAAAGTACTGCTAATGTATTTCTTATTGCCTGATTATCAATGGTAAGTCCTGACCAGCAATGTCAAGGAAATCCTGTACACCACTCTAATCGATAGTCATGTTGTAATGGGAACCATAATGTTAACTGGCTAATTATGAGTGGATACAGAAAGCCGACATGTGGCACATTTTGCTCTTAATTTTCCAATTGAACACTATTGTAGTGAATCGGTGTATCTCTAAGTGTAACTGGACTCACTCATTAGCTTACGTGTTGCAGATCCTTCACTGCGTACTCGGCAAAGCTGCAATTAAATTTCAGGCAGCTGCTTAACTGCCGTGCGTTATGATCCTTCTGTCTCGCTGTACATAGCATTAGGCAAAAACATCTACTGAATAAATGCAAATGTTAACGTAACACGGGGGGGGGGGGTTACTGGGCAGAGACCAACGGTGGTGGAAACCATGGACAGGATGCTAGTTCATCAAAGGACACACATAAGCACACATTCTCACGCTATGTCAAGACATATTCAGTTCACAGTATAGAGCAGATGGCAGCATGCGTATCCTATATGTTAAGTATAATGAAAAGGTCTAGCTACCAAATATTTTGGCTATAATGTTAAGCTTTGACAGAGGGGCAATCGCTGGGTCACGTTTAACGCCACAGACTTTACATTATTCTGAGTGACCACGTTTGTCCCACAGCGGAGCATTTCTGTCCTGACAGGAGTGGAATCTTCCCGATTGCCCCCCACCCACTGGAAACCATATTCCACGAACAGCCTAGTAACCAAGCATCACCCCCGATGACCACAACAGGACATGCTGGATCAGTGTATGAGACAGCATTTTCTAATGCCATCAGCAAAACGCCGTACAAAACGATTTCCCGTGGAAGGAATCCTTCCCACAGAGATGCAATGGCTCACAGAAGTGGTTCTGACTTGCAGTAACCCCCACATTCCTGTCAAAGCGATTTCTTTTGGAGTGTCCTTCTCATCCCAATAGCAACATCTCTCCATGTCTCTGATGGAAAAATAATGAAACGTTTGCACTTCCAGTCGAAGAGAGTGAAAGTGTGGAGAAACTGTGTCCAAGCACATTCCGTATAAATCACGGAAATGCCCAGTAATGCCAAGAAAACAACCTTACTTCCAGAGTTCATGAAACACTTAAACACTGCCTGGTCACAAGATATCCGAATGCTCAGAATTCAATAAGCCGTTGTCTGTTTCCTTAAAGTAGGGGCTGAGGTCTCAGATTCTCCATTTGTTAGCCCATTTCACACTCCCAGCAAAACATGACCGGTCATGGCTCTGCACTGCACGCACCCAGTCGCCATCCTTCCCAGTGGAGCCCCAAAGGCGCGGCAGTCCTAGCATTCTCGACGAGAAATCCTGCCAAGTCATTTCCGAGCCACCGAGGTCTAGCGTGACCTTTGAATAAATAAGGAGTAAAGGGTGGAGAGGAAGGGTGTAAACAGTTATTGGGAGGGCGCTGGAAAACCAGCAGGCAATGAGAACACCTGTACGGTACCTGCTCACAAGTACGGTACCTGTTCACCGGCCAGTGAGAGAGAGGTGGACCACTGTAGTAAACCACTGGTGAACGTACACTCTATATTGGCCCTGTTGTCTACAGCCGTCGGATTGTTCGTGAAACGAGCAGCTTTCTTCCCATGTTTGCTCAGATTGGCATTTTTTATTTGTCTTTTTCTCCCTCTCTCTTTCTCTCCATTTGCTCTGTCTGTCTTGTCTCTGTCTCTCTCTCTCTGTCTCCCTCTCTTAGATTTTGGGCATAGCCATGGCAACAGCATTTTTAAATGGGCCATAGCACACGCACTCACACACAGGTACAAGGCCTCACATGTGCCCACACACACACACACACACACACACACAGAGCAGTCTGGGAACTTAAGAAATAATCAGAAGAAAAATGTTGGGGGGTAGTGCTCAGTAGTGTGTGCTCTGAAT
>JAACJT020000075.1:2957294-2967347 GCA_009936485.2 Gymnarchus niloticus
GGGTGAGGGAGTGTCCCGATTCCTTCATGTAACGAGCCGTGTCTGACTGGATGAGGGATACCTACAGTAAAGCCGGCCTCGGAGAGTGAGCCCAGCGGTACAGGGTGAGGGAGTGTCCCGATTCCTTCATGTAACGAGCCGTGTCTGACTGGATGAGGGATACCTACAGTAAAGCCGGCTTCGGAGAGTGAGCCCAGCAGTACAGGGTGAGGGAGTGTCACGATTCCTTTATGTAACGAGCCGTGTCTGACTGGATGCATGTGATCTCTAACTAATCTGCTCTCAGAGTAGTTAACAGGGAGAAACTGAGAAAATTTCAGATGCTTTACCAGGGGTGCATATCAGGGACGCTGTATGAATTTTATAGTTTTTGTTTTGTATTAAATCACCGCACTGTGGCTCAGTATAAACGTACATATTTTTGACTGTAGAGTTACCATAGTAAACATGTGGGTGTGCCATGCAATGGACTGGTATCCTGTCCTGGTAGTCCATTCCATGTGCCCTGTGCTTCCAGGGATAGGATCTGGGTTCATCAAACCCCTGTGATAGACAAGCAACTGGAGGATGGATGGATGGATGGACAGACTGACAGGTCATGATTCAGTGAGATTGAGTATCATGACCACATCAAACTATCAGAAGGAACTTGGTAGGTTTAGCAAGGAGCATCTGAAGTACATCCAATTTTAGTGACGATGCAGTCTGTAGTCCACCATTCTTCTCATAGGCCCTTCTGAAGCTTGAATGCAATAATCAGCAATGTGGCAGGAAATCGATCTCACTCTATTCCGACTGCCCAACTCAAAGGGTGTGACTCTTCAGTTTCATCTTCTGGATTTGCTCCCAGTTACTCAACACATCTTCAAGCCCAACACATTCCACAGAGGGAAAAGCCATCAAAGAAAAAAAAAAAAAAAAACATTCTGATTACGCCTTTCTACACATCAGAGTGTAGAACCAAGACCAAAACACAAGAAGGAGTTAGCATGCGATCCCTACATGTTAAAAATAGCAGTGCCGGGAACTCATTACAGTTCTCCAACTGCAAGCGAGAGCTACCCTGACTACGGCTTAGTCATTATTATTTTACCACCACGTGTAAATGAAGACAAGGGAAGCTTGTTATTGGTGCACAGTTCAGCCGTGACATAGAGAACCTGTGAGAGGCAGTCTTTCTTGTTGTGGGGGGTGGGGACTGCTGAGGACCAATGAGGAGAATCGTTATATCCTACACTAATGGAAGCACAAGTCCCTGGAGAGGCCAGACGGGGCCTTGACTTTATTCAACCACCATTTCCATCTCAGCCAGCCAGCATCGGTTAAATAGACAATGCAGCGTCAACCTCGGCCGGTTGCTTCCCGAGCACACTGTTTTGGTTGACCATGTGGATAGAAAGGAGCATTCCTACAGGACTGGGTGCTGCAAGGAGCCTTCATTCAAGGAACGTGGTGACCCTGTGAGAAGGTGCCACATTCTCCTGTGTTTAGACTACCAGCATGTTCCAACATTCTTGACTTCTGGTGGAATGGATGCTTGCTTCACTGGAGACGCATCTCCCATGAGGCTCCAACCCTGCAGTCCTGTTCTCCGGTCCTACGAACCATCAGTGTCTTCATCCTCCTGGCTGGTCCTCTTGGTCTTCCTTTCGCTTCCCTTTCCAACGTCCAGAAGGTTTCCGAAATCCGATGGCTTGCACAGCATTTTGCTGGATTCCCCCACGTCGTGACTAATTCCCGTCAGAACTGTTCGCCAAGCTCCGTTACGAGATGCACAGCTACGGTATATAGTAGAATATAAAATAGAGGTAAATTCTAAATAAAATCACGCGAACGGAAAGAGCCTGTGGAGTTTAACGGTAATGCGTGATGCAGTCGATAAGAAATGACTGAGCATATTTAAATCTCGGGGGGTCTTACTGCCTGAGCAATGAAAGCTGCTTTCTGTGGTTAAACGTGATATTATATAGCAGATGTCTGTATGCCTTATATGGATATACAGGACAGGGTTCAATCGCTCTTGGCAGCTCCTTGACTGCATGCTGTGGTTTTCAACAGCTTTTCGGAACTGGTGAGTGCAGCACACCCGAGGACTGAACCCAGATTTTATAGCAGAAGGACTTTCTAGAGGTAAGTTTTACAGCCTGGACCTCAGGTTGGGGCTGAGCTCGCTGTGCCCTGGGGTTTTGTTGGCAGAATATGTCCAGTATGTTCCACCGGGGAGAGAGGCTGTGGCTCGAGTGGAGGGCCAGTGGGAGATGGCTCAGGTACCTTGGTTGGCTGCTTTTTAAGTGACCGCCGGAGGACATTTGGGCACACGGTGGAGGCCGGCAGGGCAACGGCTGCCAGCCAGTGGCAGGAAAACAAGCAGATATGATTGTGTGGAGTGCTGGAGTGTGGGAAGATAGGCTGCAGCTTTAAATAACCATGTAAAGAAGTTGAGGGGAACGAGTTCCATTTAGCGTCACCACGGGAACCTTCCAGGAAGGGGTGGGGGACAGAGGTGCAATACATTAAGTGTCTACGTCCATCAATGCACGTGCTGAGCTGTACACGCGTGTCTGTTTGCCTGTGTAAACATTTAGACGTGCCACTTCATCCGGCAGAGGGTCACAGTGAACCTCAGGATGAACCGAGGGACACCCAGGAGACACCCTGGATGGAGCGCCACACACACACACACACACACACACACACGCAGGGTAGCTTAGAGACATCAGCTCAACTCACTGTAAATCTAGGGTCTGCCAGCAGAAGCCGACACCAGACTCGAACCCCCAACACCGTAGATGTAAGTGCAGCCCACTGAGCTACATAGTAATGCCAATTAGTGAGTTACGTTTTATTTTAAATATCAATTAATGAATACAAATGACTCTACAGGCATGTGGCGTGTTTACCTTCATGTCTACCGTCAGATTTACTCGCACGTGGATGTGTATTTGTGCTGCGTGCGTCTGAGTACTGAGTACGACTGACAGGCCTCATACTCAGAGTACTGGAGGCTCTCTGTCACGCCGCACGCAAACTCGCATCGAGTGACACGGAGATTGCATATAATTTTCAGCTGTAATGGCATGAGGACTCCTGTGGAACTTGGGGACTGGATATTGTCAGGAGCCACGAGACTGGACCGCAGCCACTTTGAAGGACATCGAGAGATCCACCCGGCACGGCCCTGCCAGTTATTCAAGACTGTCACATGACAACAAATAAATGCCTCGAAAGGAGCTGTACTCTTTGCCCGGAGGATTAATGGGTTCCTAACAGCCACCTGCTTGAGTCCTTCTGTCGTATTTATCTCTATTCTTTATCTTCTATGACTCACTTAGCCTTTCAAACTACAAAAAGCTGATGGGAAACAAGACTTCCTCATACAAAGGGTGCTCCTTGTACAAATAATTCAACATTTAATATCCTCCGACATCCCACGAAAGAGCCTTTCTCACCAAACACGAATACCCATCCTTTTTGACGGAGGTCGCTGCCAGGGTGTAAAAGTTAAGCAGAGTTACCAATTTACTTAATGAATTGAAACTGCCCAAGAAAAGCAATTATTTCATGGATGGGGCCCCTGCCAATCAAGGACAGCAGTTCTCATCGAGAGCCCAGATAATGAAAAGCTGGAGTCTGTAGGTTTGCTCAGCACAATAGCGAATGTTTGAAGACTGCTGTTTTGCACAAACTCTTCTAATATTTTCATTCTACTTATTGAAATCCACTCAGAGTAGTTTTTACACTGTAACACTTCTCCAGGGCTCATTTTTCATGGCATTCGCTGCTTTGCTACTGCAAATGATGTCACTGCCAAGGCTGGATACTGGGCAATGACTCTGTAGCTAAACCACTTGGTTCCTTCAGTTGAATTTGCTTACGGCTGAAATTGCCGCTGCAGGGGTTGGGGGGGGGTCACAGTAGGGTCCTCCCTTCGCACTCTATTCACCCGGTCTTCTGTGGTTCTCGGCCCCCTTCTGACCAGTTTCCTTGAGGTATTTTTTTGCACGATGAGTAGATCATTGCAGACAGGTGGCGTTCCACAAACAGATCTAGCTGAATTTCCAACTCCTGAGGTGTTCCTTTCGGAGGTCTGGATGCAAGAGATCTGCCTGTTTGTCTGCTGGCCCCTGGTGTCCTCTTTTCCCATCCCTTGTCCATCCTGACCAGCTTGCTGAGCCACTGAAACTGCTCTTCAACTCCATCACCTGACTGCCTCCTCCAATATGCCGTTGTCCATCTGACTGTCCTACCTCACTGTTGTACACTGTAATGCTACACTGTACGGCTCAGTTTAAACAGCTCTCTTTGTATCTCAGCCAAACCGGCTTATCAGAGCTCCACCTGGCTGGGCCTTCTGCTTCTTCCTTGTGCCCACTTAGCCTTTGCTGACCCCACACTTGGGAGAGCGAGGAGATTATTCATCTCATTTGTTTACTGAGGAATTTATAACATCCAAGGAAGTCGGAACAGTTTTCAGTTTTGACAATGTGCACTTGTACAGGCTTATTTTATTATGAAACGTGAATCCCCATCCATCCATCCATCCATCCATCCATCCAATTTCATAGCTGCTTATGACCAGGTCATGGTGAGCCTGGAGCTAATCCCAGGAAACACAGGGTGTAAAGTGCAGTACACTCTGGACAGCATGTGTGTTGCTCATGAGGAACACCATCACACACACACTATAGGCAATTTAAAGATGCTAACGGCATGCTTTTGGATTGAGGGAGAAAACTCATGGACGAAAGGATGGAGAACATGAAAACAAAGTATGAATATATAATACCTTTCCAGTATGTTGCTTCAGTGCAGCACCAGTGAATTCCTCCTGGGCCGTTAAGGTTATTAATCCAGTCCATTAGCAACAAGGCCATCATCTGTGAGACTGAGGTCGACTGTTCCCTCAGTAGTCTTTTCACTGACGATTGCTGAGGGCTATCTCTTTAGCTACACTGGATAATGAGGCTCTCAGTGCAAGACAGCATTGAAGATCCTGTTTCCTCTCATGGATGTGTGGTAAACATATGGCAGGGTGTAGAAACTGCCTGAATGGAGGACATGCTCCCCCAAAATTTCACTAACAAGCATCTCCAAAAGTCAGACCTTTGATATTAAACTTGAATTGATTTGTGTTCCCACCCAATGCTGAAATCTCTCCTATGCTCTTGATCTGAAGGTCCCATCTGAAATGAGATTGGAATCTATTAATACGAAATCCCATGGTTTTACAAGTAATTGCATTCCTCAAGAATGTGTTTATGCTCAGTGAGTGGAGCAGGGAATGGGGTATTACTGGGGGAATAACAGAATCCTTTTCAGTGCTAACAGCATGATAATAAAAAATAAACCGTATAATAACCATCCGTCTCTAACCACTTATGTTAAGCCCATCCCAGGCAACATAGGGGACAAGACTGAGGTACATCCTGAACGGGATGCCAGACCATCACAGAGCAGATCACAGTCATGAACTTCAGGCAATTTATAGGCAATAGGGAGTCTAAATGGCATGTCACTGAGCTGCGAGAAACAGGAGTACCAGGAGGAGACCTGCGACACACGGAGAGAACATGCAAGTCACACACTCAGAGTGGAGGCGGGATTTGATCCCCCAACCCTGGGTGCGTGAAGCAACATGAACATAGCTGACGGGTAGCCTGGGGGTTTACAAAACTGTTACCACGAGGCTATAGGATCCTCAAATCCCAGGAAGAGCCCTACTTGAGTGATAGACTTTACTGAAAATTGTGCCTTGTGTTATCTGGGATAGACTCCAGGCTCCTCAAGACTCAGCACTAGATAAAGGATAAGTCTTGATTTATGGATGTTTCAGTGAAATATTTAGCTCCATCCATCCATCTTCTAAGTGCTTATTCTGGTCAAAGTCATGGAGGGCCTGGAGCCTATCCCATGCTTCAATTACATAAACAGATTCAAACTGATAAAAGTAAACTACAATAAGCCATCGAGGCCAAAAAACATCTGCTTAAGCAACTGAGTAGCTAAATAGTTTTAAGATCCAGAGAGACAAGGGAACAAGCAGGAACCAATACTAGCCCCGAGCAAGGAATATAACCTCAGGTGCAAATTCAACTCGGATTAAGGAGGATCACCATAAACTATTCTAGTTCCTTCAGACAGAAGAACATGCTACACCCATGAATACCTCGCAACTGAGCAACAAACGTTTCCTGCTAGCAAAGGGAAATGTGGGATTAAGGCCTTAAAGCAAAGAGCTCCATACCTACTGCAGTGTTATGGAAGGTCTCTGTCTCCCGTAGGGTATTAAAAATACACTTGGGCCCTGCTCACCTCATTCAACATTTGTCCCGACCTCGTTTTGTTGGTCGTAGATGACAGAGTAGAGGAATCAGCCTTTTGATTTACGTAAGTGAGCCAGATATGATTTACCTGTTATCGGAGAAGCAGCACCCCTGGGGGGCTCTGCTCCCAGAAAGCGTTCTGTCAATCCCTGATATCAAAGACAGCCAGAGACCAAGTGGCTCCTACATCAGCATGTCAGAAAATCATAAAACATTTGGGCTGCCTTTTTTTTTTTTGGTGGGTGGTGAGGACTAACTGAAGGACCACAGTTACGGCTTAAGCAAACCATTTAAATCACTGAAGCCATCCAATTAGGAACTAAAGAAATCAAATATGCCTGCTAATTCTTAATGCCTGCTAATGCTTTAAATTCTACTCTTCTTTGTGTATGTCCTACGTATACATGATTAAGACCTTTTCAAACTTTCACAGCACTCAGGACTGACAGGCATACTGAGACCGTCACCTGTATCATTGCGAGCCAGACGGAGTGCCCAGTCAGCACACACCGGTCTTCTCATAGTCCTCTGCCCTTATCTGCAGCCACGTGCCAACACCAGGTAATAACACAGTCTAACTTAACTGGACTGATCTGCTCATTAAATTTGGTAAGATCAGATTTTGGTTTGGGTTTACTCTGCTGTCCTGCATCTCATTAAAGACCAGTAAAGTCATCTACTGGTTTGGGTTTACTCTGCTGTCCAGCATCTCATTAAAGACCAGTAAAGTCATCTACTGGTTTGGGTTTACCCAGCTAGTCCCGTGTCTTCACTAAAATGTGGAATGTCCCTGAGTTCCTGGTTAAAATAGGCTTCTGTTTCATCCAAGCAGAATGACGTATCTCTGCTTGTATCAACAGCCAATTAAGTAATCGATACACTAGGACAGATGCTACACGTTAGCTAAGCTTTGGCACTGGAACACCTGCTTTTCATTTTAGGTGATTGCAATCGCTGCAAATTGTACTGTGTCCTTCTTGAGTCCCAGCAGCAAATTAAATATGAAACACGGAATTACTGAACTTTTTTTACTGTATCATCAAAAAAGTGAGATACTGCCAAAGCTAAGCTAACACTTTTGAACTCGGATTCTAACGTTGCTTAGCTAATTCCTGAACACAAATCAGGCCAGTAAACCTCTTAAAACTATTAACAGCTGGTCAGATTATAGCACTGACGTGCTCCAGGGGTGATTTCTCAGCATCAGAAGGCTGCATGATATTTCCAGAGAGATTACACGCATTTTCATGTTAACATGATGATTCAAAAAACACAAAAGATGTTCCAACAGCTGACCGTCCGTTCCAAAGGGAGGATGTGGAAACAAAGAAAGCAGAAATGTTGAAGACACACAAGTCAAACTTAATTACAGGCTTAAACAGGCAGGAAGGAGCCAACACAAGGCCATTACAGAGATGGATTCACTGGTACCTGCTGTCAACACGAACTCTACTAGGGTACTGTTGCAAGCTCCAGATGAATTTGCAAAAGCAAACAAGCCGAAAGGTTTTAATCTTGGGTTTGATTTACAGACTCCTTCGCCAAATGCCTGGATCTGTTCTGGATAACATAGGGAAACTGTTTGCTGATCCTACAGCGGGTACTCACTCATTCAAAGAGACAAACATAACCAGAGGTGTCATAATTGAAAATTCTTCTGACATTGTTAAAGGAAACAGAAGATAGAAGCTTGCACAAAACAGTACCCTACCTACAAACCTGAACTTCTCAATTACCTATGATTCAATGTTTGGAACAGGTGTTTTTGGATGAATTTTGCTCTGAGGTTCAGACTCAGGGGACTGCATAATCTGTACTGGTTTGCTTACAAATGTGGTTGTGACACAGTCATAACAAAAGCAATCTGACGCGTCCTCTTAATGCGTACTAAAGAGCATTGCGCCTACGCCAGCCTGTTGTTGATTAATCTTTTAATGCTATCCAATCCTGTGGGCACCTCGGTGGGATAAACCCACAATCACCAGGAAGGTTCACTTACTTAATGCTGAGCAGACTCAGATGGTTATCTATAATTATTAGCATAGGTGCCCCCTGGGGTTGGTAAAGTCCTCATCTTATTTGCCCTTCACACCAATGCCAAAGCAATGACCCTAAAACTTCCATCACTGCATCCGGAGGTGACCCCACTGCTTACTGCCTCATGATATCTGACTCCGATAACTCACAATGTGCAAGTGGATTCTTTTGTTCGGCGGTATGACATTTTTTCACGCTCAATATCAGCAAAACAAAAAAAACAACCTTCGCCAAGTTGTTATACGACCACACACAAGCAGCAAGGTGTGACACGGACGTCGATAACGTCAGTTCTTATAAAAACCAGGGTGTGGATCTGGAGTGGTAACTCCTCTGGGTTACCCATGTGGAAAGCCCTGTGCATGTGTCCTTCCATCAGTCAGAGACTGCGAGTGCTGAGGAAACTGAGGATCTCCACGTTTCACATTATGGGATCTTGGCCTGATTTGGAAATGTTGATTTGATTTGACTGGAACCTTGTGTGGTGGTACATCTACAGCACCGAAAACTCTGTGGCATTAGTCATCACCAAGAATTCCAAGAGTGCATTGAGGAGATGGCTGAGGAATGAGCTTTCTGTCTCCCTCATGTTCTTTTGTCTGAAGTTTCCAGCTACATGTGACAGACTGCCATGGTGGAGAGTGAACAGAAAGAGAAACTCGTCTTTACCCGTTTCAATCAAGATTTGTGGCTTCTTGAGGAGAATTCTTCAGGTCTCTGACTCTAATTGTGATTCACTCCTATGGCTATTGCCTATTAGCTTGTAGAATGTTTATAGGGTACATGGATTGCTCAGCAGACAAAGAAACGATTCCTCTCATGGATAATAAATTCCTGTTACTTTAGGTACATTTCATACCTGTTTGTTACCGTACCTTCCCCAAAAGAACACACTAGTACCACATGATAGAAATTCTATGACCAGTCTGTTTTCAGTCAGCTCTCTACGAATCTGCGAGTCTTGCATCTGCCGCTTTTCTCTCTAGTTTTCATTTTATTAATTTTCCTCCTGGCATTACTCCTTTATATAACAAATAAATATAAATGAAAACACAGGTGCCCAGAGCAAACAGAAATCATTTTCCTTCATGCTTTCCTGGGTCATTTGGAATACTTTGGTCAGATATGATCGCCGCCTCCAACATTTAAAATGGCTTGAAAGTGCACATGGGAGGTACAAGAAAAGCTGCTTTAGCACCATAGCCACATCACAAGCTACATGAAAACGCACTGTAGCCACATCACAAACTACTTGAAAATGCACTGTAGCCACATCACAAGCTACTTGAAAACGCACTGTAGCCACATCACAAGCTACTTGAAAACACACTGTAGCCACATCACAAGCTACTTGAAAACGCACTGTAGCCACATCACAAGCTACCTGAAAAGGCACTGTAGCCACATCACAAGCTACCTGAAAAAGCACTGTAGCCACATCACAAGCTACTTGAAAAGGCACTGTAGCCACATCACAAACTACTTGAAAAGGCACTGTAGCCACATCACAAACTACATGAAAAGGCACTGTAGCCACATCACAAACTAGATGAAAAGGCACTGTAGCCACATCACAAGCTACCTGAAAAGGCACTGTAGCCACATCACAGGCTACATGAAAAGGCACTGTAGCCACATCACAAGCTACATGAAAAGGCACTGTAGCCACATCACAAACTACTTGAAAAGGCAC
>JAACJT020000075.1:2995883-3006314 GCA_009936485.2 Gymnarchus niloticus
TGCTGGCGTTCAAGGATTCCTTATGCCTGTGTCCCCATTGGTCTCTCCCTCATAGTTATGCTGCCATATATAGTCATCCTGGGGTTCTTGCCATTTTATTGCAGTCATTCTATCGCCTTAAATTGCTGTGTTGCTCAAGCAGCTTTCTCCCCCTCCCTTGTTCTGGGGTGCTTCTCTCGGAGGTCCGGATTCAAGAGATCCCCCTATTTGTCTGCTAGCACACTGTCCCCTTCCTCCTCCCTCCTCATCACCAGTCCATCCTGACCGGCTTGCCATCATCTGAGCCACCAGACCTGCTCTTCAAATGAATCACCTGACTGCCTCCTCCAATGCACTGCTGTCCATCTGACTGTCCTACCTCACTGTTATTAATCATATTGTATTAATGAACTTGTCCTGCCCGGTGCCGGTCAGAGGAGGATGGGTTTCCCCTTTGAGTTTGGTTCCTCCCAAGGTTTCTTCCTCTTGAGGGAGTTTTTCCTTGCCACTGTCGCCTTTGGCTTACTCTCTGGGGACTGTGGGCCCGAGACCGTGTAAAGCGCTTTGTGACCGCGCTCCTTGTTAAAGGTGCTATATAAATAAAATTGAATTGAATAGAATTTTTTCAAATAATGTGTTCTTTTATTCGGTGAAAGCACATTTACAAATCGACCCTGGTCCCGTGAAGAACATCTACTCTTTGATAACTAATTCAAAATAGCTTGTTATAGGTGGTATGGGGCCTTCTCTAGAATAACAACATCTTCATTTCAAAGTCAAGCCTTGCTTTGGATAGGACTGTGACCAAATCACATTTAATTCCAGGGAGCAGAGGGTAGCAAAGGTGAGGTTCACGCTGGATGAGACCATATTCAGCCACGTTAAATAGAAGTTAGAGTCACCTGAACATAGTGTGATACTCTCATCTGAAACATCACCAAGTCATCAGAACGGACATCCACAACCCCACAGCCGAGAGGGCTGTTGGAGTTGGTCCTCCACACCACAAGAGGAGGACTTAAAAAAACCAAACACTGGTTTCCAAACAATATTTATCTGGGGGGCTGAAACTGACCTAGAACTTAGGAAGCGCTGGTGAATAAGTTGTCATCTACTTGATTGTGCCGTGATTTGAACCATCAGCCTGAAGAATGACAGCTACCAAGGTAACTTGTACAGCAAAAGTCTTTATAAAGTCAGACGCTTCAATTTTCAGTTTCACTGACCAAATTATGTGAAAAGACCTAAAACGAGTTGGTTTTTGTCAATTATTTGCGGACGGATGACTTCTGATTTCATTCCAGCCCACGTTCATTTAGTATTAAATATCGATCTGAAGATGTGGCAACGGCACCGTGAATGAGTAACGAAACTAATGACTTGGAAACCTAAGAAGAAAAGGCATCAGAACATGTGAGAGCCTTATCAGGCCGCTGTGAATTCGGCAACTAATGAATGCCATTGTGTGAACTGATGTGAACATCTCCTAACACGGTAAACTGCCAGCAGATCATTATCGCCATGACTCTGCTGAAATCGGTAATGGTGTCACAAACCTTTTGCATCGAATTCTCTTTAATATTAATTCACTTAGCATCAGAATTTAACAGTACAATGCTGGATAATATCCCCAGTATTAAAACAAAGAAGTGGATCAGAATATCACTCCCTGGGTTCATGTTTGTATGTTTTTACGAAGGCTACGCCTGGATGCTTGGCAGACACGTTAACTTTTCAAGCACAAAGTTGACCTGCAGAGTGATACGTACCTCAGCCAATTTTTAAAGGAGTTCCTGAAATGAAGAATTCTGTTGCACACTTCATGGCCACATGTGATTCTCAAGAGTATTGAAAACTGACAGATAAAATAGAGAATCTGTAATTTGGTCCATGTGCTAATCTCTGCATGACTGCAGGGCAGGTCTGTGACATGTGGTTAAGGGCTTGACTGCGGGGCAGGTCTGTGGCCCGTGGTAAGGGTTTGATTGCGGGGCAGGTCTGTGACCTGTGGTAAGGGCTTGACTGCAGGGTAGGTCTGTGGCCCGTGGTAAGGGTTTGATTGCGGGGCAGGTCTGTGGCCCGTGGTAAGGGTTTGACTACGGGGCAAGTCTTTGACCTGTTGTAAGGGCTTGGCTGCGGGGCAGGTCTTTGACCTGTTGTAAGGGCTTGGCTGCGGGGCAGGTCTGTAGCTTGTGGTTGAGGGCTTGGCTGTGGGGCAGGTCTGTGGCCCGTGGTAAGGGTTCGATTGCGGGGCAGGTCTGTAGCCTGTGCTTAAGGGCTTGACTGCGGGGCAGGTCTGTGACCTGTGGTAAGGGCTTGACTGCGGGGCAGGTCTGTGACCTTTGGTAAGGACGGGCCCTGACCTGTCTTTCTCCTGAAATTAGCTCCAGGTGTGAAGAGAAGTACACATTCGTTCATAAGCTCAAGCAGATATCAGCCTTCCTCTTTACTCCCCTTTAGAAGTCACCTGTTCAGCAGACCATGCCTTCCCGTTAACTAGAGTGTAACACTTGACCAGTGGTGAACCGTTTCCCTCCCAGGAGATAAAGAGTAAATAATCAACAGAGATTGTGGGTGGTGTCTGCTGAAAGTGTCCATCCTGATCTATAACCACTAGATGATCAGGAATGATGATATCATCAGGATTCCCCACCAAAAACATCGTACAGGCCAGCAGACTGTCGTGAATGTGGCGGTCAATTGCAGACATCGTTCCCCTTCTCTAGCCCAGACGGGCAAGAGAGAGGTGAATTTTCATGCTAGGCTTCCGGTCCCCTCGGTGGACCCCCATGGTGTTTTCCTTCACACAGCTTCTGGACCAAGGCAGCTGAGGGGTGTCTGGACCCCATGCTGACTGCTGACGTGAGAAAGGCAGGGTTTCCCTCTCCACTGGAAAATGTTTGACAGGAGTTGCATTCTCTTAAAGCTGGAAGTAAGCTTCTGTGTGTGTGTGTGTGTGTGTGTGTGTGTGTGTGTGTTTCCTTCATTTGTTGTCATCTTCATTCAAAGCAGGGGCTGAACTAAGAGGAGTGATGTGTGTCCCTCAGGACTGTAATGGGAAAATACGGAAAAGCCATGTGGGCTCTGTGTCAGTTAACTTCCTTTTGAGATGTGTGGGACACACCTTCCTATCAGAACAGGCCCTGCTGATAGGCTGGCAGAGCACGTAACATGCTAGCTGACAGATTTTATTTACAACACGAACCGTAGGCTGTCACGGAGACAAGCAGGTGCCAGGGAAACAGACAGTAGTCAGTGTGGTAAAGGTAAGACTCTGAAGCACAGCCGTGTGAGCGCGAGGCTCCCCGAAGGCAGGACTCACAGAATCACGGAGTGAGCCGCGGGGTGGAGCCGTCTTAGTTCGGGTGGCGATGAGCAGTCATGTGACCTTGAGGCTCCCGAAAGGCAGGAACCACAGATTCAAGGAGCGAGCCGCGAGGTGCACCAGAGTCGGTCCGGGTGCTGAAGGGTAGTCATGGGACATTGAGGCTCCCCAAAGGCAGGATTCATGGAGCCAGCCGTGTGGTGGAGCCATCTTGAGTCGAGTGGCAATGAGCAGTCATGTGACCTTGAGGCTCCCCGGAGGAGTTGCACGGACCGAGCCGTGGGGTTGAGCCAATTCGATCTGAACGCCAAAGGTCAGTCATGTGACCTTGAGTCTCCCCACAGGCGGGATTCATGGAGAGCTGATGCTGGAGAGGTTGCTTGGAGCAGAGATTCCATCTTTGCCTGTCTGCTGTCATGCAGCGTGAGCCAGAGATCAATGAGGACTGGGAGGGGGAGTCGGTGAGAGTTTTTTAGCAGGTGCCTGACTGATTAACACACACGCTCACGTTTGCAGGTAGAGAGACTCACACAGGTCCCCTGAAATGTATACATCAGACTGACCAGATCGCACAGCCAGCTCTGTAAGACGTTCAATGAAGACAGAAAACGTTATTTTCCAATAAAAATTTATTGCAAATATAGAAATAGATCTTTTTGTACAGAAACTGGGAGGAAGTAGGCTAATATGACTATGAGGCCAAAAAAGGAAAGCAAGTGACCAAATGTAGTGAGATTGTTTTCTTCTGATTCTCATAACCCAGTAAAAAAGGGGATGAAACCAGACCCTCAACTGGGCGCTGGATTTCCTAACCCTAGTTGGTGAAGAGCTCTATAGAGACAGTGAGGCTGGCACCTCCTCCGAATCCGTGGGAGAGGGAATGCTAGGCAATGGAAAAGACTGGACTGATTAAAGCAGTGAGTGAAATCTGATTTGTGTCTTTATAACCAGACTGGACTACATTTGTCTATTTGGGAAAGTTTACAGATACAAGTCAGCTAGGCCCAGCAAGCATGGACATATATGAACAAAGACACGATCTGTAGACAGCCAGCTTCATCTAAATCTGACAACACACAGTAGGTATCTATGTCAAGCAAACTTTTTGTTTTGACCAACATGGGCAGTTTATTTGGTCAGATGGGGTGAGAATTACAAATCAGGACAGAATGGAAGGCAGCAAAGGTCCTTATTCAGGGTTTTCTTGTAATTAACTGTTTCAGGTATAGAAAATTGATTCATCCTAGAGCTGGATTTTTTAAAGCACTGTATTTCAAGAGACAGAATCTTATCAAATCGTGTGGCCTAGAAAACTCTTTCAGCATGGAGCTAGGTTTTATCCTTTTGAAAGGCAGAATCGGTTCTGATCTGCTGGGCTCTGAGTTTTCCAGGGCGTCATCTCGGCCCCTGCTAACATTAGAATGCCGACATCTTTGCGGATGGGCTGAATCGGCGGCTGCCAGCCGGTGCGCCTTGGGAAATCTGAAGATAACGTACAGGGTTTTGTCTCTCAGCCTACAGAAATAACCAGTCTTCGACTTGGCATGGAAAGTTGATCCGATATGTAAATGCACCTCCTTCTCCCAGTATAAATATCTCCCCAGTACACAAGAGAGGCATTTCTATGGGGAAACACCGTCTGACCTGTGGACACGAGCTTGGGTGAAAAACTGCAAAGGTTTCTCCAGTGAAGAGACCACTGCAGCAGGAAGCTCTCTATGACTTCAAGGTGTCATTGTCCAAGCGGACCCATCAAACTGAATTAGGTCCACCTATTAAAACCTGACGGGTATGTTCCCTCCAGGGCTGTCACCACAATCTCCAATCTCACGGATCAAAACCACAGCAATATGGAAGAGCAGGTTAGTAGGGGTCATTTGTGCCGGTTAGTAACTAATTGCCTCGAAGGTGTCCCCGCTCGATGGTGACGCGGCTGATGGACCGGCGTCCATGAAGCTCCACCGGCACGGGCCCCCAGGACCAGGCGGTTTGACCCGTGACGACAGCGTTCGGCTCACAGGTCTGCGGCAGCTCTGAGAGAGAGCCGCAGTGACTGGACACACACCGTTAACACAGCCCAGCTTAAAAAACAATGGCATAGAAACCAGACGTGTGTAAATTTGCACTTTTCCATTGCCGGCATGGAAACCCGCCTCTCGAACCCACCCACAGGAAATGGCAGCAATAAGACGGCAGTGGATGACAGTGCAAAGGTCAGGTTGTAGAAATGGACGTCTACAGGGTGGCCCGAGGTGAGTTAAAATGACAAATAAAAAGATGGATCCTAGAAGGATGTACACTTGTCACAGAAAAGGGACAAAGTCTTCAATTCATATTGTTTTGTTTTCAACGTACATCCACTCAATATACACAACGATAAACTTCTTCTCATTAAAAATACAGGAAATCATGCAAATATAACACTTTATGTCATAGTCGTTTATCTTTTTAACATTCTATATTCTCGATCTATTTGATATAAGTCACTGCAGAGCCCCGACTATTTCCAGAAGCAATTCACCCCTCAGCCCACCCCCCAAGAAAAAAAAACACAATGAACAGGCTCAGTTAAAAAAACAGTCACATGTTCCTATTTTGTAAGTATACAAAATTCACAGCAATCTCGCCAGTGTTCGTACTGGGCCACGCGCGTGTAGACCTGGAAACCGGGTGGTGGTGAGGTGACAGACCTCCACCAGACCCCGTGTGGCCCATGCGGCTCACAGACCTCTGGGTTCTCCCGCTCACACGTCTGCAATGTTTCCCTGTATCTATATCACTGCACACATCACTAGTTTCAGTTCCGGAATAACATTAAATGCCCATTTTTATTATATTTCTTTCAAGCATTCTACGCTAAAGTGAATTTTGTTGCCATTTTTGGCGGGTTCCCTGATCTTGCTCTCCAGATCTGACTTTTAATGTCGTCATTGTGGCCTCTTCGCCGTAACGTCCCCAATCTGCGTGGTCTGAAACACGTTCCTCTGCGCAGGCCACACGTGACCAGGGCCCAGGTCACTACCAAGTTACGGAAGACTTTCAAGCAGACCGGCATGCTTATGACCACAAAAGGCACCAATTCTGCCCCCTGCTGGCCCATTCATACCCTCCAAACAATGGCAACTTGTGGCCGCTATTGACCCCCTCGTTCATGTACACACTCGACTACTGGAGAACGGTTAAAACTCATTAATTGATAAGTGAGGCCTTTTTGATATTAGAAGGCTGTTAATGGCAGCCATTATCAAAAGCTGAGCAGGGAAACGGGTACAACTTGGATAATAACTGACTTCTCCTGCGAGTTAAGGAGTCGTCTCCGGCTGTAAGAGAGGGATTATTCCTAATTGCTTTGGGATGAGCAGAAACGCGATATGATTCGGACAATGGCAAAACAGTGTCGCGCATCGACGGAATAATATCTGAAACGGACTGAAATTACGCTGCCATTGTTGTCAGGTAATTGAGACGTGCCTGATAGCGGGGGATTTGCAGCCTTCTTGTGCTTCCCTGGGTTTCCACATTAGTCTGTTCCCATGACTTTACACTCAGGGGAATTTTTGTGCCGTCTTTGTTACGAATGGCAACAGGTGAAGTTATGGATTTGATTTGTTATTTTCCAGCAAACGGTTGCAAGTTCAAAATCACGAAAGGCTGTGAACCAGACGTACGGTATCCTCTCTACATGCAGCCTCTCCTGGGCCTCTGGAGAGAAGCCGGCGTCTCAGTATCGTTATGCCGAAATGTAGAAGAGCCACTAGCTGTAAATCAGCGCCGGGAAATCTGCTCCTCTGCCTCTCCATCCCCCGTTCCCCCCTTCAACTTACAGCACGTACCTCCTCCTCAAGCCTTTAAGTCTCATTTTGCATGTCTGACGCTTCTGTTTCTCCTCATCTCCTCCCAGAATCTCTTCCTCTCTCTCTTTCCCTTCTCCCTACAGGATGTACAGTATATAAATCTGTCAATGGTATAACACGTAACGTAATGGTTCTCCCAAGGAAATTTAACGCAAGCTTGTTCCTATGCTGAGGCACACAGAAAAACAAATTGGCTGGAAAATCAGTTTTGAGTCCACGTCAAGGAAGACGGAGCCAAGAGTGTTATTTATTTATTTCTTTTCCAAGGGTGTTCAAAGCTCAAAGGAAACACGCCGTTTCCAAACACAGGGCCTCCAAGGTTGTCGTCAAATATCAGAGCTCTACAAAACCCTGGACAGAACCCAGCACGTCACTGACCCCAGAACCCTGCACCCCCACTTCTGCATTCCCATATTTTGAATGACATGGCACCCCTGTGCCGGCTTTGTCAGGCAAAACGGCAACGCGAATCAGCCGAGTGCGCAGGTGTGCAGAGCATTTTACGCTTTCAGACTGCACTGCGCTTCTGAGGAATCTTCCGAAAAGCTGCTCCACTTTAATCGCTTCAGTAAATATCCTCTGGAAGTTTCAATTGCCTCCAAAGGTACCGGTCTATAAAACGTGAAAATTTACGAGTGGGGTGAGTTGCTCTGGTATCGAGCATCTGCTGTACAATTAAAGTATTATTAATGGAATGCAAATACGACACGTAGCAGCCCCAGTTCCACGGAGATCTCTTAGATCGATTTTAATCCTTAAACAAAGTCGACATCACAGAATCCGATCAGATGACCCTAGTCCCATTCAGTCACCCGGGGGGCATTTCTGAGATGCCGAGTCGGCACCTCTGTGACCAAATGGGACCACACCTAACATGGTTTGAGACTTCAGCCAAGGCCACCCAAAATGTGGCCACCTTCCAACGATCAGTCGCTGAGACAAGAGTTTCAAAACATCCAGTTTTTCACAATTAAGCTGCATAAATCACGGCCTATATTATATGAGAGGGAGTAAAAAAAAAAATGACTGATCACATGTTGGTCAGTGGATGACATCCCATAACACGACTGACCTCAATTTTGCAATAAACAAAAGCACTACACTCCTTTTAATTTCATCATGATAGCCCATTTTCTCTGTCTGACAAGCAAGAAATGACTTTCCTCTGCAACAGCTAAATAATCTATAGAGAATTATTGTCAAAGTGATTTCATTTAAATTTGCAACGGGGGGATCTTTGTTTTCGCATTAACAAAATGGCGTGCTTTTCAGAAGCATTTAAAACTGTCAGAATGCAGTGGGAAAGTGACTCCTTTGCAGCTGTAGCAGAGTTTAAAGGTAACTAGCGTTGCATGGAGGCTGCAGACCCATAGCTGAGACCTCGTGTGCATTGCGCAGGCATTACACGATGTCGTGGTGAAGGGCGAAGCTTTACTGGAAAGCCAAACTGACTCTGTGTAACGCCAACCTTCAGAGGACCCTCCACCGCTCTCAAACAAAAGAGAGATTTTTACCCTGAAAAGGCAGGAGGGCTGGGCTGTGTGACATCTACAAACCATCTGTGTTCCCAGGATGCCCCAAAGAGTCATGGAAGGAAGGCAGCAAATCCACACTGGGCCCTAGTGTGGTGAATTTTTGTGCTTGTTCTTCCCAAGGTGCAGTGCAGAGGCTCAAGAGGCCAGACTAAAGGCTATGATCAGTAGCTAAGCCGTCTCCCCCTTATTCCAGAGCCCCCGAAAAGCCGACAGAGAGCGTTAACATCATCGGCCTCCCCGAAGCTAACCATTACAGCATTAGCGAGGCCGTGGATGGCATTGCGGGGAGGATATTGGAGACGTGACGACCGGTGCGTCAAAGTGAGGAGCAGCCTACCCACCAAACCGTCGCTATAATGATGTGGAGGTGGGCATTCATGCAAAATGCATTTGACCCAAGACGGCCGCTGTTCTACGGAATAAATCCAACCCAACAATCGGTGGAACATCACTTCCTGACAACCAAGGAGGGAGGTCCCACTTAAAGACAATAATGCATTGATTATAACACTCTGCTGGGTCTGACTGCTGCTTTAGCGATTTTCAGGCGCGGTTTAATGGTAATGGCATTTTCGTTTCGGTGTGGCGCCACATAAAACCACAGGGGTAGGATTCCTGCTGTTGGCTGCAGGCTGAAAGACACTGCAGTCGTCTGTAGCCACTGTACTGGGGTCAGTTCTGCTTTCGACTGGAGCGGTTTTAAGCAGGCAGCTGACGACCGGAGAACACTGACAGACATTCTAAACAGATGTCTGCTCGCATCATAATAATTATAAATCGTCTTCCTCCAGCATGCATAAGAAGGAACAAGCATGCAAGAACTCAAGTCCTGTGAAGGAGAGGAACTTAGGCTGGGTATAAAGAGAACCTGGAAACACTGAGGCCTATACGACACTGCTACACAACAAAAACATTAATAAATATAAGGCCTGTGATTTTATTACATTGGTGATCTGTAGTTCTCTTCCAGGAGAGTTTTACCAAAGCTAGCAAGCAACCATCACATTCTGCCTCGTCGTTCTGTTTCGAAACCATTCTCAAGCGCCCCATTCGCACCTGTAAAAATGTGTTGGGCCACTACTTCGACGTAACAGCCATGAGAATCAGCCTTTGACGGGCAAACCCCGGGCGTCAAATGCAAGGTGAAGCACGACTGCAATATCCCACGACAGTAATCAAGACGTTTCTGACGTCAGATCTGTCATGAGCAGGTTATCGAAACTGAATGTCTCCTCACTTCTACACAGAAACATGGAGGACAAGATCAGGAGAGCCAATAAAACAATCTCACAAAGCCTGTCCTCTACTTCCAGCGTGCATTCCACGGAATACTGATGAAGCTGTTATCTAGACAGCCCTGGACGTGAAAACCAACAACATGAAAAGAAACAATGCGTCAACATTCTTTTAAAATGTCAGTTATTTTTATGTCAATGGCGTACAATAAATTGAGACAATTTGCCATTGGATTTATGAGTCCATACATAAATATGTTGGTGACAGACAGGGCTGTTTTGCTATGTGTTTTCACTGATGTTTGGTTACATTCCTTCACCATGATAGCTTAACTTGAGGGGGCCACTTTTTTAGACCAGTCATTTCTGTGTGTGTGTGTGTGTGTGTGTGTGTGTGTGTGTGCGTGTGTGTTCACATGTTCTGTCTGATCATTTTTAAATGAGATCTGATTAACATTAGTCTGATTCTCATAGGTGACCTCCGGTAGCAGCTAATCGTGGAG
>JAACJT020000075.1:3016676-3033001 GCA_009936485.2 Gymnarchus niloticus
GGGTAGATAAACTAAACAAGGCAGTGAGGATCAGAGGCCAGAAACAGAGGCAGAGAGGATCAGAGGCAGAGACCAGAGATGGAGAGGATCGGGGGTAGATAAACTAAACAAGGCAGTGAGGATCAGAGGCCAGAAACAGAGGCAGAGAGGATCAGAGGCAGAGACCAGATGTGGAGAGGATCGGAGACAGAAAACAAAGGCAAAGAAAATCAGAGGTGGGGAAGCCAAGCAAGGCAGTGAGGAACAGAGGCTTAAAACAGAGGCAGAAAGGATCAGAGGTAGAGAAACCAAACAAGGTTTGCAAGGAGCAGAGGCAGAGAATACCAGAGGCACAGTAGAGGGAAACTGAACAAGACAGTGAAGGACAGGCATAAAGAGAAACACAGGTAGATAAATAGGCCCAAGATGAAGTGTGGGATAAAGACAGCTGAGAACATCAAGAACAGAGATCGAATATGTAGAACCTGGAAAGGCAGCAGGAGAAAGGGGCAGAGATAAACGGGAACTTAGAATGAAAGGGACAGGGCAGAATGGGAACAGAATAACAGAGGCAGAGAGGAACAGGAACTGAGAATGAAGGGGATGAGGCAGAACGGAAACAATAATAGGAGTGGAGAGGAACAGATACTGAGAACGAAGGGGATGGGGAAGAATGGGAACAGAATAACAGGGGTGGAGAAAAGAATGAAAGGGATGAGGCAGAATGAGAACAGAATAACAAGGGAAGAGAGGAATAGGAACAGAGAATGAAGGGGATGGGGCAGAACGAAAACAATAATAGGAGTGGAGAGGAACAGAAACTGAGAATGAAGGGGATGGGAAAGAATGAGAGCAGAATTATAAGGGGAGAGTGGAACAGGAACTGAGAATGAAAGGGCAGATAGAAACAGAAGCAGGGAGGAACAGAAGCAGAGAGGGAGAGAAAAAAGGCTGAAATTCTGAAATTATGATCAGAGAGCTGACTGAACTGGTCATATTTATAGCATTGGGTTGGAGCACTCCAACAGAGGATGAATTATATATAAAAAAAATAGGGAAAGGAAAAAAAGTCAAAATTACACTGTCAGTCCCTCTCTCTCCTTGGGAAGCAGAGGAGAGATGAAAACATGCGTCTTTTTCCTGGGACGTTTTGATGTCGCAGAATCATTAAACCTCAGCATGCCGCAGATTGTGCAGGATTTGGTGACAGGCTGGCTTGGCTGGCTTGGCATTCATCTTCAGTGTTTCGTTTTAGCATCAGCAGCTCACGGTGAGCCACTTAAAAGACACACTCTCCAATTAGAATGATGATCACAATACAAGCCGTGATGATTCTGAATCCTCCAGCACGTTTTCAACAATGGTGCAAAAAAGCTGCTTATCGCTCCAAGCTTGTCTGAGGCCTTCCAGCCCTCCGAAGCGTCTTTCTTTAGAATCCGCATCGATGCTTTCAATCGTGTCATCGCTCTCGGTCTTCAGTCAATTTTGTCAAAACACTCAACAATTTGGTCTTCCTGTGGGAACCGAATTTACTCACTCTGTGGTCATTTTAGCAACACCCCATCATCTGAGTGAAAGTTTCTGGACTTTGGGAGGAAACACGAAGAGGGAGAACATGCCAAAGTCACAGTGCTGCTAGGGGATGTGGAGTAGAGACACAAAGTACGAGTTTATTTTGTGATAGTGGTCAATGGGCCAGCGGTGATTGCATGGACACCTGAGTGTGTACAAGCCTCCCCCTCTACAATGGCCTCCTCTTAAGTGTGTCTGAACAGTTACAAAACATGGCACCCCAAAATACCCTCCCTTGCACCCTCACTGGGGGTGGCTGTTACCTACGTTTCCATAATCCATTCATATTTTGCAAAGTATCCCTGTTAGAGAAGACTTTAGGCTCAAGTCTAACACTCCAGCTTCAGCCAGAAGATGCACCAACATTAACATGCATCAATGTCACATGAGAATGAATACACACCACTGCTAACAGAAGATCCTCCTTCGGCGTTTAAAGCAATTCAAGTAATATACTGTTTGTTGTTACTACGGGTGGTCATAGAATAATTGAACCCCCCCGAGACCAGATCCACCGTCGGACTCACAGGACACCACAGGGAAAATTTAACAGCAGCAAGCCGTGTGCCTTCAGAGCACACCCTCGTGTGACCTCTAGAGGGCGCTTCACCACAGCGAGAGAATGATCCTCTGCTCTTCCGTTCTATCCCCCCCTTCGAAGCGGCCTCCACCAGTATCCCCACTCACACTCAATAGTGTCATTAGTAAATTAGAAGCTGAGACAGATTGATACTGTAGTGAGAGAGTACCACTGCATCTCCATCTTGCCAAGGCCTCCCTCTGCTGCCCTCCCCCACCTCCCTCTCTCTTTCCCTCCGTCTCCACTTGGTGTTAACCCTTCACCAACCCCAGTGAGCTTGAATAGCCACTTCTGGGCCTGTCAAGGATGATCATCGAGGACATCTTCTACCTGTGGTCAACGACACTAATAGACCCACAAGGGGGAGGAGCTTCCTTTTCAGATCTGAGGAAGAAGCAGAGAAATGAAAATGTGGGTGACAAGGGGAGACTGTACTAGCGGGCACTCTTCTGGGGGACAGACCTGCAGGCCGGCCTGACACGCTCCATAACACACAGCCCAGCTCTCATCCTTGCATCACTGTGGGCATGTCCGTTTGGTGGAGACATTTGCAAGCAGGTAGAAATCTGAAACGAGCTCTTTTCAGCTATTACAACATCGGAGGAGGACAGAGACGGTGTTACTCCAGCTAAGACAGCATTTTGTAATGCACTCACTCACAGGATTCTCCCTCTCTTTCTTTGTTTTCATGCTCACGCCATTCCCTGCACTTTTGTTTAGCCTGTATATTACCTCGCTCAGTATGTCACAAAAACAGAAGAGATTTTTTCAGTAGAAGGCTTATCCATCTTTCAGAAAATTCATAGAGAACGACAGGCCAAATCAGAACAGCTTCCTGCCATCAGATCAGAACAGCTTCCCTCCATCAAATCAGAACAGCATCCTGCCATCAGATCGGAACAGATTTCTGCCATTCTCACTCTTCTCTGCCTCCCTTCTCATCAGGCACATGACAATTCACACATCTCACTTCCCCTGTCCTCCATGAGAGGCGATGTTTAGGGTCCACTCTGTAAACCCACACCCTTCATTTCCAAAGGAGCCTTAATTTACTCTCACCCTCCCTCCACCTCTCTCGCACTCTCTCTCAGCCTACCTGTCATTTATCAGACGATCTCAAGGTTTCACACACATTGCTTTTTAGGGAGCAGGAATGAGCCTAAAAGAGAAAGAGACACAAGGAGCTTTAGAGACAAGATTCAGGCAGATCCATGGAATAGCACGCATTCTGTAGACATATCACCCAGTGTGGATGTCAGTCAAACTGTTAGACTCCCTAACTCCATGTGATATTTTAAAAATAATTTCGCAGTCAAATGTTTAGCAGGAGCTTGAATTCAAAAGGACTTTAACAAATGAACCTTTTACATTTCACAGATGATAGCTTTTCACCAAAATTTTTACCAGTAGAACCAGGTCCAACGACCCCCTGGCCATGAGCACCAGCCAGACCCTGAGCACTACCTCAGCATATCGCATTGGGGGGCAATCGATACACCAGGGCCCTTCGGCAAGTCCAGGCTCCCACTCGGCCTGGTAGTGGTAAGGTTACTAGTTATTATTATGAATTATGATCATGTATGGGTCGGTGCCGGACCACATGCTGGATTCGCCCATTTCCGTGACATGCTCCAGCACGCCCTTCCACACCGCACACCGAAAGCGCCGGGCCTGCACCCTCCCACGTAGCCTTGGTTTCCGTTTGACTTGGCACTGTCATAGCGCCTTGTCCTTAGCCACCATGCTCCAGGAGACCCCGTGTGGCTCTTAGATTATGATGCCTTTTCCACCACCTGAAAAGCAGACAGCAAGCCGGCTCTGCTGCGTTAACCACAAACGTTTTCCAGCATCATCAATCACATTTTAAGTGAAATTAAATTGAAATTTATTCCAAACACAGTCTATCCTTTGTTTGTGCAACATTGCTGGATTAAAGTTCTGCCACAGGCTAATGAAAACACTTTTCTTACAAATTTTTGTACAAATTTATTAGGCACATTTTACGTAAGTACATAAATCCCATAAACTCGGCCGATTCTCTCTTTATTTCTCCCTACGTATTGTTTTTCCAGCCTGCCCTCGCGTTTACCTGCCGCAATACATATTACTTTCCGTAGAACCAGGCCGGTTTTTATACACGGCCTTCTGCAAATCCAGCTCCCTTCTTGCTGAATTGGCAGAACAGGTCGCCAGACAGTTATTGCGCATCCAGGAGCTTTAATAATTTTAAGCTGCAAAAATACTCTATGTACATTAAATTAAGCCCCCCCACCCTACCCCCGTGACCTGCTTGGGCAGCCAAATTTGGCAGCGCTCCAAAGACGAAGATTAAATAGTCCTGCACACCAATTTTCAAGCACGAGAGCAGTGGTGGGCTGCCCAGTCACGGTTAGATCTCCCCCCAGAGGGGGCGGAGGTGGGCTGGCCAGTCACGGTGAGATCTCCCCCCAGAGGGGGCGGAGGTGGGCTGGCCAGTCACAGTGAGATCTCCCCCCAGAGGGGGCGGAGGTGGGCTGGCCAGTCACGGTGAGATCTCCCCCCAGAGGGTGGTTAGTGCTCCAACGTAAACATGTGCCCCAGTGTTTCTGTGACTCCATGAAATCTGCCATATTTACTGCAGAGATGAAGCCTGTTAATTATGAACTGCAATAGATTAGTGGCCCCTTAACATGTTTGCCACAGCCTACCCCACAATTAATAAAAATAAAAATAAAAATAATGCCTATTTGACTGGAGGCCTGGCCTACAATATTGGACCACTTAAAAAAAAAATCACATTAACCAGTTCTCCTCTTTCAGAAAGTCTAATCATCTTTAAGAAGGTACATATTTAATCACTGATAGAAATGTCATTGAAGCCTTGCTTGGATCTTCATGGTGGAACACCTTTATGGAATCCGATCTCACATTGCAGGCCTGCTGGCTTCACAGTGAAACTGAAAAACTTCTCCATCAGTTGGATTGGAACTCGCTTACGGGTCAGAACTCTGTCAGCTCACTCGCTGTGAAGAAGAGAGCAGGCGTGTCGGCACTGAGACGTGAGGAAGCCTGTTTTTTCATTATTACAACCTGATTTGTGCACACCCACCCGCCCTGCAATGACTGCTAATCCAGTGAAGGGTTAATGGAAGCCAGCAGTCCATCGCAGGAAACACAGGCCATGAGGCTGGGGACGCCCTGCACGGCACATTAGTCAATATCAAGGCTTCGGTCGATAATAACAGCACTACACACTTTTCAGATGGGTTCCGTAAACATAACACATCTGGCTTCAAGCAGACTTGATTTCTCATGGGATACCTGGCCCTTGTGCCCACCTAAAAATTAAAAACATTTTGATCGCAGTCATTTGAATCAATGTTACTAAAGTGGGTATTCTCTCCACGCCAGACAGCTTATTATTAGATGTGATATCAACAAAGCTTTCTGAGAAACTCCTTTCCATGCTGGGTGGTCCTTACTAAATTTAATCGATTCACTGCTGTCTTCTGGACACGTTCCCAGATCTTTAAAGCGTGACACAATCTCCATGCTATCTATTTTTAACTCTGCTGCGTTCAAGCTTCTGGGCTTAAATCCCCTTGGTTGAAGAGAGTGGCTTTACGTTTAATCCATACGAGTTCTCCACACCTGCAGTGCTCTGAAATCAGACACCATCATTGGCTAAAGCTATCGGCCCACCCATTTTTAGCTACCAGCGATTCACATTTTTCCAAGAAACGTTGCATACGAGGCTCGGTTATACTACCACAGGAAAGTTTACTACGGGCATGAAGCGGGAACACGGGGACACGGGGACACGCCAGATGGAAACCCATACAAAATGGGGAGAAAGTAACTCCACACGCACAGAGCCAAGGGTGCGAGTCGAACCCCCAATCCTGGCTGATATTCACGTCAGCCTCTGCACCCCGAGCGGGGGGACTCGGACCTAACGCCTCGAGTGTCTGACCCATGAGCCACCAGAGACCACGGACATAACCTGAAGCTGTTACTAAGAAACAGGTGGTGTGATTGTACACTGAACCAGCTATCAGCGTGAACCCAGTTCTGCCCCTGCTGCCCTGGGGAGTCTTCGCCAGGGAAACAACACCAGCTCAAGACTCCATAAACAACGAGAGCCGACTCTCTTGTACTCACTAGTCAGGGAACAATGCTATTTTCATTTTTTGATTAACTGTACAAATCTGTATGATGTACTTTGGAGCGGCTCCATTGCGTGGCAGAGGAAGGCTCGACGGACCTGATGAGTCCCACCTCAACGACTCGGCCCTTCCCTGCCATAACGCACTGGTGTTTTGACAGCGACGTGCGTGAGAGCTTGGGAGCTTCGGAGCATTCCACGGGGCTGTGGTAGACTGTTTTTAACAGCCATACATGTCACATACACGTGTCGTGGATCCGTCTGTTGTACGGTACCCACTAAGGGACTCGCTACCACACAAGCTGAAATGAGGGAGGGGCCGATAAAATTAGCCGCTCTGTCCTGACAGGCTAGTCTGGGCATAAGTTTATTGCCTGGAATCTTCCAGCAGGAAAAAAATATACGAATAAAATCAGTCGTGATAGAATGGGCTCATTTTCCCCATCATTCTGAAAAATGCGCTTTTCTCTTTTCATGAGATCCAGTCTTTGGTCAACAAGACAGAAACACATTTGACAGTAGAGGTCATGTTTAAAGTTCAGAACGTCCTACCTTAAACTGAGGCTGATACGTGTTTTGGTAAACTTATAGGTAATGAAAAGATAAAAAAAAGCATGTTAAAATCCCAAAAGACACAAGAGCAGATGAGGTGACCTTTATGGTGATTGCAACATTATGGTAATGATGAGATTATAACTATTCATAACAGTTTGAAAATAGCAGGGGCCTCCATATACAGGTGGGAGGGTGATGTCTTCCCACCGCTGTTTATGGGCCGTTTGCGAGGCTGCTGGTAGGTCAGCTTACATAACCTCATGGCTCCTTTCCCATGAGCCAACACTGGCTCTTCAGCCGTGGGCTTCCCCATGTGCTCCCTACAACCTCACTCCTCTCTCTCAGTCCGAACGTCCAGGCTCCCTTCCTCCACCCCCATGGCCCCCACGCATACACTCACCCCGCTCCTCAATCTAGACCTCATGCCTTTGCACGATTATTCAAGCTGCCTCACACCACTCTCTGTTTGCCGGCTTCCCGTATGTGTGTGTGTGTCGCATGCTGGAAGATTTCAATCTTTTTTTTTTTTTACTCTGCAAGGCAGTCCTAATTAAGGCAGGACTGCAGGTTTATTAGCCAGTCCTACTGAAGAGATTTACGCTTCAAAGAACAGAGACAGAGGGAACGTACGGTGAGGGTTAGACGGGAGCAGGAGAGAGACAGGAAGAGAACATAGGGAACAGGGAGAGGAGGGAAAGGGGAAGTGGAAATGGGAAGGAGGCAGGAGGAAATGGGAAAGAACGTGGGGAACAGGGAGAGGACGGAAAGGGGGAAAGCAGGAGGGTGGTGGCCATCAGTCGTTCCACACACGGGGAGACACCCAGGCACTCCAAGTGGCCACGGGAACTCAGTTACTATGGCACTGACCAGCATGTCACAGAGACGTGGCTCTAAACACCGCAGGTGCAGAATCTTAAAGGGTGCTTACTGTTGAACCATTAAATTCTTATCCATCTGTAGAAATGGATATCAGCCAGAAATCAGCCAGTGTGATTAGAAGTACTGTGCATCACCTTGGATAAAAATCCACTTAACAGATACGGAGCATAACACAAGATGAGATTAAAATGAATGAGAGTTCAGACCTTCAAATCAATCTGAGAGTCAGGAACAGACAGGTACTGATTACAGTCTATTATGGGTGGGACTACTGTGCTTTGTCTGACACTGACTGGTTAGCATAGTGTAAATCAATTAAATAACCAATGGGAATTAGGCACTGACCAGCAAATCACAATAGTCCCTCCCACTGTGTGTCAGACATCCAGCTTGTCTTACTGATGGCCAGAAGTCTAAGACAGGAGGCGTCATGTGAATAAAAAAGACCGCTGGAAAGGGAAACGTCCGCTTTGAACGGTCTTCCATAACCGCTGTCAACCATGTTCGTCAGCGTCTTCATAAAAGGGGAAGCCTAGGGTCATAAATGCTTTCATCAGACAAAATCCAATACAGATGGACAAAAGACTGCAGTTAAATTTAACACAAGGCTGATTCTCTGCAAAACAGGCAACAGGGATGAAACGGATTACAGACTTACAGGGACAATTAACATGATGCAGTAAAGTATGATTCACGTTCATTAAGTTAAAGCCAGCGGAATATTTTTTTAAAAAGTACAGACCCTACTTGTGCTCTTTACCAGTTTAAGGCTGAATTACTGTTTCAATTTGTTCATACGGTTGAAATCGCTTTGCTGAAGATGTCTTACAGCCCAATAAAGCTGTGAGCGCTCAGAGAACCATTAGATTATTATGGGTACAGAACACAAGGATGGTGTCTTTAACCATCAACCACATTTGGAAATAAAAAGCACCCTGAGACTGAGAAAGGCTTCGGAAAAGCAGAATGCCGGCTTATCTCTGCTTCGATGATCCCATCCCTCTATGGCTGCTTTGCTGTGCCGTTCGAGGAGTGCATTTAACATGCCATGCAACAGACGGTCAACGTGGGATAGACAGAGGAAGAGGATGGAGCAGAATCACATGGCTTTCATCTCAGTGCTCTCATTTTGTCCTTACTTTGACAGAAATGCTCCCCTCTTTTGCACAGGGGCTGTGGTTAAACCCAAACCCTCAGAAACTTTCTCCGTGTGCTGTGCTCTCTGGGACCGGACCCTAACCCTAACCCTACCCCCCCCATCTTTTGCCCATTGCCCCCATGGCTGTAAATTATTACGATTGTTTCATGTCTCTCATGCACCCCTCCCACCTCCCTTCCAGGAAACGAGGCTGTGGGGAGAGGGGAGAGTTTACCTTCCTCCCTAACGTCACGCAGTTTAGAAGACACTTTCGTCCAGAGCAATGCACAGACAAAAACAAAATAATAATGTACCTGCTAAGGAACTGACTTAAAGTGCAACGAAACCCAGTATCCAATGAGGGACCAGAAACGTGTGTCATCCTGCGGCTCAGCCCATTGGTCCTTGAGAGACGGGGTCCTTGCTTCCATGTTGTCTGCACAGGTGACCATGTAACCAGGAACATACCTCAGACTGACACCCAGCTCCCTACCTCTGTAAAGAGACCTCACCCACCTTCAGGAGATGCTTTGTAAAAAAATAAACCCAGCTTCAGCACAAGGAAAGCCTTCACTCAGGAGGTGCGAGGCTGTGTCAGTGTTCATGATATCGGAGAGGGGACAAAACAGGCGTCCACTTTACACCATCATCATCAGCACAGGCTCACGCTGGGCTTGTCACGTGACTACCTCGCAGCCCCCTCCCCCACACTTCTGCTATTTATGATCTCATTTTCTCCTACCTGACAACAAATTGCTGGTTAGCAGACACATAATTCAGAGCTGCAGCACATCGATACACCAGTGCCTGGGGGCGAGGAGGCCCGAAACGTCAGCCAGGCACAAACAACCATTAGCTTGTGAGAGACACACCCCTACACAGTCATCATCCAGTCAGACACGAGCATTGGCTTGTGAGAGACACACCCCTACACAGTCATCATCCAGTCAGACACGAGCATTGGCTTGTGAGAGACACACCCCTACACAGTCATCATCCAGTCAGACACGAGCATTGGCTTGTTCCTTTATAGCCACCATTAAAATAACATGAATCATTGATCACTAAGCACAAAGAGTTAAGGCTACAGCATGGCTCCATAAGAACTTCTATAAGAAAGTGCTGTTGCTTAGAAACAAAACAGAGGCTCAGCATTATCGCTTAGTGAAAATATTCCCTATGACCTGACAGGAAGGGATCCGGTGATGGGGGGTGAAAAGACGGGACTGAAGATGCCATGGAACTCGTGGAAAGCGATGGTTCCAGGTTACATGCTCATATTGCAGGTGGAGTTGGGCTCGGATGAGCACGCTCGTGACCTCGGCATCGATTAGCATTCCACTGTCCCTTCTCAATCCCATAATTCATTTGATGAGCAAATGGGCAATTTTGGGACAGGTGTGGTACGGCCGCAAATCGACACGCGGCTCATCCCGAGTTGGTATGACGCATCAATGCAATGTGCATATAATGCATTGTCATTGGCACGATAACCAACAGGTGCTGGCTAGCTTCACTAGGGGGGCTGAGAGCAGACGTTCTTCTGAGAGACAGAATGAAGCATGGAAATGCATGATAAAAATGAGAATTTATCTGTAATTTAAATTCATCTCCATACGCAGTTATGGAACATGAATGCATGGGAGTCATTTTAATTGTAACTGGTTTATATTAACCCATTTTCAATTTCTTACCATGACCATACCTTTAAGCTTTGAGCTCAATTTATTCAAGTTCAGCATTCATCTAACATTTTTACGACACATAGGCTAACTTTCGAGAGGAGACGAGATGGCACATCTAATCCTGTGACTCACATCATCATTGCTGACACGCTTTCCGGGTTTCTTCATATAACTGAAGAGTCACGCACTTTTTTGAGCCACAGCCAATTTGAAGAATGTCTAGTTTAAATCAGGCAGCGGCTGAGACTCCCCAGTCTGGTCCTCGGTATCCCAGAGCCTCTTAATGGGCGAGCTCCTCCTTCGTTTGTTTGTATACCTCTGCACTTCAGGCTCAATTTCAAGTTTTACAACGTTCTGGGCAAAGAAGCAAAAGTCAGGAGAACACGCTTTTCCACCCTTCTATTTTCCAGAAAACCCACTGAACAGAGGGACACGGGTGGCCTGGAGTCTAAACACAGGGCAGAAGTGCGGGGACACCCTGGAGGGGATGGAAGGCCTACACAGAGCAAATACAAAATACACAAACAGGGATGGTTAAGTCAGAGAGGAAAGCCACACAACAATGGGAGAATATATAAACGCCATCCGCTATAAACTACCAACAGCGGCACTTGAAGCCAAAGCCTTGGAAGATGAGTGTGGTACCTGTATAAGCTGGTGTTCCAGCCAGCCAAACCCAGCTTTTTATTACGATGGTGTCATTCTGGTCCTTATCCAGTCATTAGCAACAGTACATGAGTACACGTAAAGAACCTTTTCAAATATACAGGCCGTCCACTCAAATTTCAGTTTTGTTTGTCATCCAAGTCTCTCGGGTCTGGATTCTGAAAAACGGCCATGCGAGTGTGTAAGAAAGGAGGTGGAGATCACTCATCGCAATATTCCAGAGTACAGCGCTGCACAGCATGATGGGTAAGTGAGGATTGAGGGAATGCCATCAAACTCACCACTTATGGAGAGGCCTACCAAAGAGTGAGGTACCAAAGCCACCTCGCTGTGAAAATGGACCCAGACCTCCTGAGGTCCTCATGGCTGAGTGTTGTACCAAGCTATTGTACAGTTTTTCATGTGCTCCCTGTCGCTGCGTGGATTGGTCTCTCCCTACTGCATCTGTGAAAGTGGTGCCTCCCTGTCGCTGCGTGGATTGGTCTCTCCCTACTGCATCTGTGAAAGTGGTGCCTCCCTGTCGCTGCTTGGATTGGTCTCTCCCTACTGCATCTGTGAAAGTGGTGCCTCCCTGTCGCTGCGTGGATTGGTCTGTTTCTGTGGCCCTGCCCAGCCCAGGGGCAGTCATGTGATGTCTTTTATGGGATGCCCTGGTCCATGTTAGGGCAGTCTGTCTCGCAAGTCTGGCCAGAGAACAGAGAGCATCACGACACGTGTGGCCACACACAACCGGTACCAGCAAGAGCAGCTCCGAGTGGCGGTTGTAATCGCCATGGAGACAGGTGTGGTAGACACGGTGGCTTTGCCGCTCTTCAAGGCTGTCACCAGTTGCTGAGATCATAACAGCACAGATGCAAGGAGCGGCGAGCGGGAAAGCCAGCAACGGCACGTAACGGGGGGGGTGAAGGCAGCACCAAACATGGTTACGAGGCATCTGGCCAGCTCTGCTGTAGGTCTTTCTTCATCCTGCCAGCGATGTCCAAAGATTGCATCAGTTCAAGAGGAGCGCGGGCTCTTTGAGCATGAATGTACGTTAGAGAGAAGGAGGGGTACTCTACAGCTCACCCACCACGGGCCACTTCCGCCTTAATCAGCATCCCCGTTCCTCACGATTATAGAGAGCTTATCAGTCACAAATACAGGAAGCTGTCTTTAAAGCACGATAACGGAATACTTTGACTGGGCTCTCCTACTCACGCATCGCCCCAGCTAAGAACACACTCAGACAGATCTGGTCAGAGCCGAGGCTGCCGTCAGCACGGGCGATAAAGTGGCAGTGGGAAGGTTCCGTGCAGGCAGACCGTGAGAGGAGGAGCAGCCGAGTGGAACGCACGAAGAACGGAGTCTTGCCGGGAGTAAACAGGCCAGCGCGCTGAACGGAGCCGAGGTGCGAGCTCCAGGAGGCAGGACATCCACTGTGCTAATGGGTGGGGGAGCCGCGGGTTAAGTGGGTCTGACCAGTGTGTAAACAGCTGTTGGCCAGGTCAGCCACAAGACAAGCGTCCCCAGCCTGTGTGACCTGTGGCCGAGGTACCATTCATTCTCTCGAGTCCCCGGCTAATGAAAGCAATCAATCTGAGCCTTAGTGGAGGTGGGACGTCACAGACACTGTGAGCTCTGGTAGGTGCGCCGTGTCGACTTGCCGACACCAGTATGCTTCCAGAACAGCCCTGAACATGCAGGGGAGACACTGGAGCAAAATTTATGCCCACAATATCGACACATTTTCCTCGGGACGCTCTGGGCCATTTCCCAGCTCCAATAATACATCACATGTGTGCAGCAATGCAAGCATGGAGTTAGCTCGTGCTAATGTCCGGAAGGCAGAAGATTTACTCAGCAAGGGCTCTAAAGCGCCACTGCATTTCAAAAGACGATATCTAACCAGCTTCAGTAAATATTCATTTCAGTTCCCGTGAGGTAGAATAATCCACTCCAGCTAAACTCTGTGCTATTAGACTGCAGCAGCCTCACACAGCGAAAGAGTCCAGGCTGGAGCCTCTAGGATCCTCTCCTGATAGTCCTTTCAGATTCAGAGGGCCTCAGAGGACCCAAGAGCACTCTGTGTCACCTTGACGTCGCCCCCATATGGATGTCAAAAATGCGTACGTCGAGAGACAGACCTGGTCCGCACCCCCTTTCCTCCCAGCATCCACCCCACAGGCTCCGTTTCCTGTGCCTCTTCACGGCTGTGCTCTCGCTGACCTGCCGGCATGTTGTCGGCACAGCTAGCCTTTCACCGCACTCTCTTCTGAAGACACCTTTCTCTTCTCTCCTGCGTGGCTTGACCTCCTCAGCCAAAAGCATCACTACCTTCTTCCTGAGGCATCCTGACCACTTTGTGCCCCCTTTCCCTGTATATCCATTTTTCACTGACTGATTTCTCATTCCTTCGACCCCTCCCCCACCCATCGCTCTCCACTCCCCTCCTGCCCCACCATACCCGGAGGCTATCCGACATGGAGGGTGGCTCCTAAATCACGGTGGGGGTCACTGCAGCACGTCGCCTCCCGCCTCACCGGCAGATGCCGAACTCCGCGAAAAGCGTCAGCCGGCTCAGCCCGGCGCCATTGGGCAGACTTTCCTCACCGCACTGCCAGCTGTGGCACCGGGTGCTGCTCCGCTCCAGACGTCGCGAGCCCTGACTCGACAGCACGCTGCCAGCGTAGGTCAACCTTCTGGGGCGTCCGGTTCCTGTTTCTCATCGGATTTGAGCAGATAACGAGAGGCGAGGAGGCACTGTCCATGCTGGACACAGCTATCATCCGTCCCTGAGGTTAAGCATTTCTCATCTTCCTCTTGCTTCGTTCAGCAGTGAATCTAATCTCTTTGCTGGTCCTTCCGTAGACTTGAGCACTGAGGTCAGACCTGAGTAGGCCATCAAGTATCGGGAAATGAGTGTGGGAGGTAGAGTGACACTGAACAAGGGTACCGTACAGTCACTGGTCTGTAGGTAATCCCCCTAGGGGCCTCCCGGTCAGGGATCCCAATCCATGGTGAGTCGAGGTGGGTGGAAGAGGAATCGTTTGACCAGAGGGACTTGACTCACCAGTGTTGACCTGTAGTCCAGGACACAATAGCTTGTCTGCCGGCCTGACCTCCTCATGCCTTCAGGAGCTCTTCTGTGTGTCTCACGCGATTAAGAAGTCAATTAACCCCTTCACCGGGGACAGGTACTCCTCCTCCCTGGAAATGAAGAATTACAGACAGGAGGATGCTGCCTGACTCTCCGCAGGATATGCTAACGAAGATGCCCGTCTGTCCAACCGAATAAAATCCATCTGAGTTTTCAGAATGCATTCAAGCTTCGGCCATCCTTCAAATACCTTTTGCTAAATGTTTTCAAGGAAGGCTCCCAAATCATGACAGAAGAGCACACAGTCTTGCAGGGACTGACCCCAAGCATTAAAGGAGGTGGACAAGCCGACGTTATCAGCCAGCGACATCCACAGTGTGTCACCGGCACCTCATCGCTGCTCCTATCATGGACCGATAGAGAGGTTCCTCTACCGGCTAGCAATAACCAGAAGGATGATATCACTGCCAGCAATCTGGGTCCCCGACAGGTAGATTAGAAAGCTCCTGGGGTTCATGAAGTGGCTCAGGAGGTGATGGAGCTGAAGGTGCCACAGAGGGACCACTGTGAAGAATCCCTTCATCCAAGAGCAGGGCTCGACTCACCCAAGCAGCCTCCTGCCTAGCAGACCCAGAAAAGCAGCAATGTTTCAGCTTCCCATGATTGAGAGAGAACCTCACCAGCTCATTCTTCCATGTGACACAGAGCAGTCCAGGGCCTAATGGTTTTACGGCCAACTTGCCATCTACATGCGCCTCATGCAATATAAATTAAATAAAATTATCCCTACATCCAATAGTAACTGCTTATCCGGTCACAGTGAGGATAGGGTGCATACCTCAAAGCACACATGGTCTATGAACAATATAGAGACAGCAGTTCTCTCAAACCACATGTGTTTTGAACTGAGGAACCCCTTGCAGATATGAGGAGAACATCCACACACAGAGCGGGGAGAGGGATTCAAACCCCCAACATAAAAGGCAGGAGATGATGTGGCTGCCCATTGAGCCCTGACTCTACCCATCATCTTCATGATTAGTTTTATAACTGAGAATCGGAGACCTGGTCTCACAGCTGAGCATGAAAGCACAGCGTTTTGATTCCCGCAATCATCTGCCGAACCCTGAAATCGACGATGTACTATAGCGTACCTGGATGAAGGCAAAGTGTCAAGGTCAAGACACGGAGTAACAGAAAAAGGCAGCAAATCCCTAACCATGCAATGTGTCCCTCTTCATCAACTACCAACCAAGGACACGTCCTGTCATTAAATACATCACATGGGGTTTTGGTGACACATGTCCCATTTAAAGGGTATTTTTCTATTGCTGCTGAGTCAAATGCATACTGAACACAGCCGAAAGCAGACTTGCTGGCACTGGTGTTGCATGTCCCTCTCTCCACTTTCAGGGGTTGTTTTGGAAGGGCAACAATTAAACATTGGCCTTGCCGACTCTGAAGCAGGAAGGCACTACGGCCGACTCGAACCCACGGTAAAGACAGCTGCTAGATCAAGGCACCGCACTAAAGGGGAATAGAATCAAGATGTCCAGAGCGGATGTCTGATCCACCGATCATCTAAATCTCAAGAGGAACATGCAGTGGAACCACATTGACTTCAGACTAGCACTCAACAGCATCTCAGCTGTTTGAGGCGGTGGTCTCCCCCAACGTTTCAGACACAGTAACATGACAGAAACCTGAGAACTTATGACCTTCTCGTGGTGCTGTATCAGTCCTCTTAGTTGATACCACTTAGGAACAGCAGAACATCTTGGTTCTTATATGATATTCATATTTGCGAGTCCCACATTAGTAATAAAGTCACGTGTATGTTTTCAATGTATTTGCTATACCTATTCATACCCCATTCTCCTTGTGTAGTAGGAGGTCACGGTGAGTCTGGAGGCTATAACAAGAATCACAAGGGAGGGGACACCCTGGACAGGAAGGCAGTCCATGACAGGGCACAAGGTAGGGAAGACCCTGGACAGGAAGGCAGCCCATGACAGGACACAAGGTAGGGGACACCCTGGACAGGAATTCAG
>JAACJT020000075.1:3077680-3091065 GCA_009936485.2 Gymnarchus niloticus
TTTTTATACCCAGGCGCGGGTCTAGGCGAGACGGGCATCCGCCCAGGGCCGCATTGGTCAAGGAGGCAAAATTTTCTGCATCCATCTTTCCCAGTCCCACAAATTTCTCATCACTTACAAGTTTTCTTTTGTTTTTTGGAAAGAGGACCCGGGGTGGTGTCCCCCAGGGCCAAAGCTAAGCCAGAACGGCCATTGCCCGTACCCTCCTTTTAAGTGCCTTGGGGCAAGTGTATTATGAAAAGCACTGAAGAAGGCGACTTTCAGATATTGGCTTGAAACATGAATATTCCTGACATCTTTTTTACTCAGAACTGAAATGCAGTGTCTAGTAAACAGGCCATACATTCAGAATAGATCAGTACCATCAATTTGCCTATTGTAAGGCAAGGACTCCCAAAATAAAACTGCAAATGCCAAAATTAAGAGACTTTCACGGTGAATGAGTGAGAGCTTTTTAAATTATTGTAGATAATATTAGGATTTGGATATGGGTTTTTCTTACATTCTCAGGTAATTGAAGTGCTGATGTAAATTTTCAGGGGTCCAGCATGTAAATATAGTTAGCAAACGGGGAATAGGAAATGAAATCAATGTTTTTAATAGCAACATGAAAACATAAGAAATATTGCAAATAATAAAAAGCTTCAGCCTTTTCAGAGAGTGTGCTTTACCTTCATCACTTGGTCACTTGAATAAAACCACTTTACCGGGAAGCTTATTCCCAGCCCAGACTCAAAATGTTTGCTGTGTTCTGAACTAAGATCTCACAAATATAAATATAGATGTCCATAAAAGAGGGAGGCCCAGGGACTCAGTGGGTAAGGCTATCATCACAAGCTGCCAGGGCTGGGGGTTCAAATGCCACCTTTGCTCTCTGGGTGAGAGGATTTTGCATGTCATGTGGGTTTCCACCCTGTCAAGTGTAAACCTCTGCCTCAGGCTGCTCAGGATGGGTTCAAGGCTCCCATGACCCTGACCAATGTTGGGATTAGTAAGATAGATGGACAAATAAAATAGAAAATGTGTTTCTTTACTGTGGTTATGTTGGGGCAAATTCCCAAGTGTGGAGGTTTAGTGACCCCTTCAGGGCTTAAATGGTAGTACAGTTATTAGGATGAAGTCAACTTTGAGAAGGACTTAAAATTAAAAACAGCCAGACACACTCATTCAGTTTTAAAGTTTGATGAGATCGAACTTAATAACTTGTGCTGTTTGACCTATGTATGTAAAACAAATTATTCTAGTGGAAAATAAAGGTAACATGGGATCATACTTCTTAACGTCATCTTTACAAATCACAGTCAAAACCCAGAATAGGCAATGAGCACAGCAAACAACTCTAAAGACAAGAGGCAAAAGGAAGAAACCCAAGAAGTGTCAAAGATCACGCATGGCCAGAGAGCTTTCCAGCCTTTCTAATGCAGCCGGCTGATAACTGTACTATTACATAAGTCACTTATCAACTGACCCATGGTTTTATCAGATTAGGTTTGTTGGATCTTAGGTTCAATGTTTCAGTGGTGGAACAATTCAGGTTCATGCGCTTGGCTCTCTAAAGTGTCCAAGGTTCATTTTAAGGCACATCAGGCAGTACGATCGACTCTGTTTTCTAGTATCTTTTTCCTCGGTACTTTCCACTAATGGCTCAGCAGGACTTCAAGGTTCTTAACGACCATCTGTTTGAGTATAAGGGAATGGTCTTTCCCCAATGGGACAACTCCAAACTTACTACGGAGTACATCGACAGCTTAAAGCACTTTGAGGTCAGAGACAGCGACGTCTTCCTCATCAGCTTCCCGAAATCCGGTAATAATATCACCACGGTAACCCTGTCGTTTCGTCCAACAAAAGTCACCCACACGTTATCTTTACATACTGCTAGCCGAAATAATACTGAAACAAGAAAAGGCTCATTCACATGTGTAGACACAGCAAAATATGCACTGATATTCATACTGTAGCAGAAATCATGTGATTTTTAATCAGCTGAATTGGTGTAAGTGGCATGGAACCTCAAATCAGCTGATGAAGGCATTTTAATGTGACGCAACATGTTTTCTGAGACACTCAAATACTTTCCCACTTGTACCGTATTCAACACAAATGGGTTTTTTGCTTACATTCATACTTGGTGTTCACCATTTTGCCTTGAATTCCTCATCATCTTCACTATTTTCAACCTCATCAATAAACACAACGCCTAGTGTGACAAGTAGTGACAGCTTGGTTATTATAATAGACGTTCAGTGAAAGCAGTGGTGTGCTAATGAGAATATCACTGATTAATTATGTAACAATTGAAATGGTTCATCACATATTTAAAGCTATAATTTGAGTTTTGTGTTCATGCCATCACAAGAACGCCAGATGTTAAATTGTGATTTAATGCGATTCACAAAATCCAGCTGAAAATCCAGTAAAACTTTACCAGCACTGTACATTTCCAGCATTGCCACCAGCTTTGGACCATTCTGTTGTTGAGCGTAAGAAGCACAGATTAGAAGCCATGAGTCACCTTTCATGGGGTGTTGACTAAGTACCCTTTAGAAAAAAACCTAACACATGAAATGTGCAGCGTCAGACAGCGTCACTGAAAGGGACCTCAAGGACAAAATAACATATTTACATAGCTGTTTCTAATGAACTTTGCTACCATGATCCACGTGTGCCAGGTCCAGTGACAAATCAGGTGCCCGGCCATTGCTATTTTGAAAATCTCCTCTCCTCAGCACCACCACAGGATCAGTCCAGAAATGTCACAGAACTGAGGACAAACCGATCAACACCATACCCTGAGCTCTCTATCTTACTTTCAGACTTCCTATAAAAACAAGGCTTTTTTAGCATAAGAAAACCATTTTTTTCTTTTAGACGAAGGATCAATGAGACACACTTATTTTAAAGGCTGTGGGGATACAGGAAACTATAGAAGATGAAGATCAGCTCCTTACACGGATTAGTCTCTAACCTGACTTCATGGCTGTGATCAATAACGCAACCAGACGCTGGTCTGGTAGGTACCTGTTGGCTTATCTTCTCTGAAGAGACAGTTCCTAATGGGGACCTCAATCTACATAAACTATAGGCACAACAACATTCAAGACAATTCATTTTAGCATGCCTTCAAAATGTAAAGCATATATTGTTTAGGTGAGTTAATGACACACGAGCTTATTCTTCCATCTGCACCCTTCTGTGTCCCTCACAAGAATATGACACAATCTCAGATACTCAGCAATGCTGTATAAATTCCTCGCACCGTACCTTACATAGATCCAAACATACAGTTTGCCTTACTGTCAAGCAAATACCAGTTTCCAGCATGGACATTATATGCCTGTCGCGATTGTCACATTACCAAGAAACAAGGGAGGCGTGGATACAGGTGCAAAATGGGTTTTGATAACAAAAGCAGTCAAAACAAGGGACAGCTAAGATGATGATCTCAAAGAAAAGGAAGCAAAAATAGCATAAAAAGGGGAGAAACATAGACTTAAATAACCAAGACACAGGTGGAACACATGAGGGCAATCAGGGCACACATAGTTAGTAGTGAAACAAGGAAATGAGTCAACTTAACAGGCACACACAAAACGCTGGTCAGTACTCCAGAGACCCAGAGCACCAGTGCTGACGCGACAATGCCCTTAATCAACAAGCATTTAAAACTTCTGAATCTTGAATTAAACGTATCCTTTTTCACTTTCTTCCTCACGGTTTAATTTCACGGAGACAGCTGTGGGTCGAAAGTTTACGTACAGCAGATAGAACAGATCAGTGAGTTGTTTTTCCCTTCTAGAAAGTGCTGTTTCAGTTTCCACTGGATCCACACTGTCGCAAAATATTTTGTAATGATTACAAGAAGGACATTCCATTTGGAGAGAGAAAGTTATAATAAAATAGAGAATACAATAAGGATGGTCAGGAACAGACAAATAGTCAAAACCAGGAAATCCGGTACTGCAGGACTCTCCCATGGCAGCTGGTATCCAACACAGCCCATATAGCCAAATTCACCACTAATGTCCAGAAGTGGAGAAAGATCACTTCTGGAAGGTGAACCGTGAATTTTCCATGCAAGCAAGTCGATGAGTGTTCCATTTAACTAGTGCTGTCAGCGGTGCTGCTGCTGAATTGATACTTTTGATAAAACGTCCGGTTCACAAACCACAGAAATCACTGGAGCTCCTTCACTGTGGGGAGACCTGGCCATTCTTGTTCTGCAGTCAGCTTGGCTTGTTCCATCTTGTTCCCCTCTGGTTCCAACACATAACCAAGGAAGGAAATGGTCTTGTGATGGAATTCACACTTGGTAAACATGTGGTGTTCTCATAGTCTTTGGAGACCCTGGGATACATGGGACTGGTAGGACAAAAGATCTGGAGAGTAAATCAGTATATCATCTATATACACAACGAGAAATTTCTTCACCATGTCTCAGTACACTTCACTCAGAAATGCTTGAAATACTGCGGGAGCACTGGCCAGACCATAAGGCATCACTAGGTATTCATAGTGCCCTCTAGGTTTCACGAACACTATCTTCCACTCATCCCCTTCACATATCCAGATGAGGTTGCAAGCAAGGAAAATGCATTGTAATGGTGATAGCTCTCAAAACTTTGCAAAGTTGTATGTGAATCTTGGGGAATTTAAAGTAACTATGATGCGAATCATGATGGTTAGTATTCCACGGAGAAGGAAAGAGAGCAGGTTGGGTGTGGATGGCTGGGTATGGGAGTGACAACACCATCTTCCAGTATGCCCTTTAGTCATTAAGCAGTTAAAAATTCTGAATCTTAAAGTATGTTAAACATTTTCTTTTAAAACTGCTTTACCATATTCAAAATAATTACATAGTGGGATCTCTGTTGTTAGTGTCTCCATACAGAACATGTAGCCAACTGACATTTGTAGACGGTTTGACCAGATGTGCGAGTCAGGAGAGGACATTTGTTGTCGTCTCCCAGTATTTGTCACAGCTTGTCCCCTCTCTGCAGTCAGGTGACCCCTCTCTCTCTCACACACTTCTTCTCTTGTCATCTCCTACAGGCACTGTGTGGGCCCAGCGCATTATAACTCTTCTCCATGATGACAACTTTCCAGACGAGGTGGACCAGTTCACGTACCTGCGTATGCCCTGGCTGGAATTCAAAGAAGAAACCATTGACTATTTGAATCGCCCGTCCCCAAGACTCTTCTGCTCCCATCTCCAAGAGCAACTGGTCCCCAAGGGACTACATAAAAACAGAGCCAGAGTGAGTATTCCAGACATACTTGTCACGGAAATAGAATAACCTCCCATTAGTTCATGAACAGCAAATTCCTGAACTAAGAACCAGGGTAAACTTCTTCTGGACATCGGAGCTGGCGGACATAAAGCAATATGCCTTGGGTACACCTCACAGTCAGGAAAATAATTAATGCCACGAGACAGGGGATTGGGGAACTGGGGAACTCCCTTGAGCTGCAAGCCAGGCAAGGCTAAAACACGGTCATCCTTCATGTATCACTGAAGAGGCTATCAATACACCTCCTCAATAGATGACTGAATGTGCTCACGGAAGCTGTGACATAAATTAACAAATTGTTTGCATTTGTATCCATTGCTGTGCGGCACTGTATACATTCCTGTTTGATATTATACATGTTCCTATGTCATACATCTTAGCCATGGCTAAATTAGAGCTTATCGCATCCATTTCTCCCAGGTCATTTATATTAGCAGGAATCCCAAGGATGTCATGGTTTCCTACTTTCACTTCTCCATGTACATGATCAAGCTGGAGGAACACAAAGACATGGAAAAGATGCTGGACAGATTTCTCAGTGGATGGAGTGGGTACTGATGTCCTTGAGGCTCTAGAAACTTCTCTGTCGTCTGTGGATGTAACATTATTGACAAACTTCAGATGTGTTGACTGTGACACTCTGCACCTGCCCTACTCTTCTCTGTTATTGCTCATCCCAGTGATTGGTGGTTCCTGGTTTGACCATGTTAAGGGATGGTATGAGAACAGAGACAAGTACAACATCCTGTTTATAAGCTATGAAGAAATGAAAAAGGTCAGAAATGGGGGTTATGACTCTGTTAAATAGTTTGTCAAGCTTTCATGTTTTGTTAAACGTGTATTATTATTACTACACCACTTACCTGTAATGGTGCAATGCCATTCATTTCAATGCTTCTGCAAACAGGCAATTTGTCCCCAGTGCAATGCCTCAGTTTGCATGTCATCTTTCTTTCAGGACCTGCGTTCCGCTGTTGTGAAGATCAGCAGGTTTCTCGGGAAGAACCTGTCTGATGCAGCCATCGACAGGGTTGTAGAAATGTCCACTTTTCAGAACATGAAGGATGACATCAGAGCCAACTATGACTCACTACCAGATGATGTCGCAGACAGAGAAAAGGGGAGGTTCCTTCGCAAAGGTAAGAAAACAGCTCCATATTTAGATAAATCTCTTATTAAATCAGTCTGTGATCAGCTTCCCAAAAACGATCAATCTTCACGAGATGCGAGCAAGTTCACAAACAAGATTTTTGAGATTTTACAATGGTTTGGGCCCTATGATGCTTTCAGGAAACTCACCCTAATCTGTGGTGATTCAATTTCAATTAAATTCAGTTTTACTTGTATAGCAAGGAGCATGGTCACAAAGTGCTTTACATGGTCCCGGGCCCAAGGTCCCCAGAGAGTAAGCCAAAAATGACAGTGACAGGGAAAAACTCGCTCAGGAGGAAGAAACCTTGGAAGGAACCAGAATTAAGGGGAAAACCCATCCTCCTCTAGCCAGCACCGGGCAGGACAGGTTCATTAAAACAACTGGTGAACAGCAGTGAGGTAGAACAGATGGACAACAGCATATTGGAGGAGGTTCGGTGGCTTAGATAACAGCAAGCCGCTCAGGATGGACATAGCTAGCCAGCAGTGGTGATGCCCTCTGTAATATTAGTTCTGATTTGGTGAATACCTAAATTCCTCTTGGTAAAGTACAGCCTTCTCTTGTACATGTGTTCTTTATTAGTTATAACATTATATTCATGTTTTACTGGAGTAATTCATCCTTAGCACTTTGCACAGAAGAAATTAAAGAAGACCCATGGTGGGCTTTAACCAGTAAGCTTCAAAGGACAGACATGTTTCACCGCTGCATTCTCAATTTGTACTGTGTGTTCCTGCTAATGGCGAACAACCATTTTTTTTTTTTTTTTAATCTAGGCACAACTGGAGACTGGAAGAATATAATGACAGTGGCACAGAACGAAAACTTTGACCAGGTGTACCAGGAGAAAATGAAACATGTGCCATTAACGTTTGTCTGGGACATCGAGAAGCCGCACAACTGACGAGCAGATGCAGACAGTGTAACTGTAAAGAGTTATGGTCGCAGATTAAATAACAACCCTTGATACTTTGATCTTTATGGACTCTCACTGTGTTGGACTGGGTAACCTACGTTTCACAACATCACAAATATTGCCTAAACAATGTAACATACATTTACAGTTTATAGATTGGACTAGACATCTTGACTAGACTTGTATCTGAATGATTAGTTTGAAGGAATCATTCACGTGAATGAAATTATCTGGGTCACTACATTCATTTGTTGCATTCACTCAGGAATGAACTATAGATCAGTGTGTGTTGAACTTTGGGTAGTGACCCAATTAGAGTCACAAAGACATTAATGTGGGTCACCACTCGAATTTTCTATTATTGCTGTATCCTCTCCTTGGGGCCCAGCCTGGTACCAAGTTTCTTATTGGAATCCTCAAATTAAAAAGTTTATAGACCATTGGACTAGATCAGCGTTTCTCAGCTGTTAGGTTGCAGCCAGCAGGTAAAAGCACACAGTAACGGTTAACAGATCTATGCTTGGTAGAGGCCTCAGTCAGATCAGAATCAACTCCATTGGCCACATCAGCAGAGCTGCTCCCCATCACTACAACACAGAGCACTGACAGGACTGGCCAAAACGTTGACTTTGCCTTGCTCTTTCCTGAAAGCTATTGACTATCCATAAGAGTACAACCTGAGGACCCACTTTAATTTTTTCTTCCTGAGGTGTGCTACGTGTAATGAGACTGCTTGTCATTAGTCTGTTTTCTTATCAGTCTCCCCTTCCCCCATGTTCTTTCCTTCCTCATCTGATTGTTCAGGATTGTATTAAGGACAAGCTGCTCTGTATATTCCTGTGGAGGTGAGACAGGTGCAATGATGGTCAGAGCTCTCTCCCTGCATGGCTTCCTGTGCTAGACAAGGCTCTCAAGGTGGTAACTCTGGTAGTAAGCTGGTATTTCATTTCATAAATCACCATCCATATTTTTTCTGTTCAGTTCAGGAGAAAGGAGGCGGGCAGCCACTTGACCTTAGACCCCCAGAGCTTCTCTCTAGTTATTGAGAGCTTTTTGGTTTCTCTCCGACATTCTCTTGCTTGTCTTTTGGCCGTTTCCTTTTTTATCGAAGCATACTATAATTTTTATACCCAGGCGCGGGTCTAGGCGAGACGGGCATCCGCCCAGGGCCGCATTGGTCAAGGAGGCAAAATTTTCTTGCGCACCCATCTGTCCCTTTCCCACAAATTTCTCATACGTTTCTAAAACCCTTTCTGCTGTGTAGAAGCGCCATTTTTAAACAGCTACATTTCTACGTCACTCACGACGCAGCGCAGCGTCTTCGACGTGACGGCGTTTTAAAGCCGTAATGTGGGCGGAGTCTAGACGCGTACGTCAGCGCCGCGTGGACACGTGACCGTCCGGCCGGACGCGGTCACGTGACCAGCTGTCGGCGATGGCGGTTCTAGCGGCGCAGCTGCTGCTGCTGCTGCTGCTCGCTTCCTCGGTCTGCGGGCTTCCCGCCGGCTACTTCGCCGACGACGGCCCGGCCTGCGGATATGAGGTGAGCAAACATGTCGGGCCGTCGGGGGAATGCAGTTTACACGGATAGACGGAGAAAATAGAGCGGCGAAGAGGTAAAAAAAAAAAAAATACTGGATAAGACTAAATCGAAAGTACCTGGAAAACAAGTTAAAAATAACAGTTTGGTTAGATGTGGTCATGTTATAAAGTGTAGATGGAGCATGCTGAAGGACGGCGGCTCCTGTCATGGCCTGGGGGGCTCTCCTGACCCCCCCCCCGTTATACCCCAGCCATGGAGCTCTAAAGTGATTATTTTGGTCAAATGAAACGTTTTAAATTCCGATCAGGAGTACAAGTGACTTTACCCATCAGGTAAGAAACAGCCTGCTCGTTAAACTGGTGACAGGTGGGTTAGGAAGGGGGACCTGAAGACCCTGCAGTCATGGGGGGTCGACGTCACGTGCGCGCTGAGGGGCGCCCACGTGACACTCCTTACAGGTGACACTCCTTACAGGTGACACTCCTTACAGGTGACACTCAGCTGATCAGCTCAGTGCTGTTTTTGTCACTCTTAGTTACCTTTTAATGATTTCTTTCAGAACAACGTGATTGACGTTCATAGTGAGCGTGCCAAGAATCTTATACGACTTGCTGTAAATGACTTCTTCACTTGACGTGTACGGAGTTAAGTCTTTAAGAACTTCGGCACTGAATATTATGGCGTCGTAGATGCAACCCTGCAGATCAGATGAATAATTTCGGAGAAGTTTGGCAGGTCTGAGCCCACTTGTGCGGTGAAGACATGCTGGGAGTGGTAGTGAACCATGAACTCCACCACGGGGCAGCGTATTGGGCCTTTGTGCTGGTGCTTCCATGCAACATTTTGCAAAAAATTAATTGTGCAACAGCTGAAGCGTTGTATGAAATGTGGGAGTACGTTGGCGCCTGATGTTATCTTGTTATCACTTTGCTGTTTCCGCCTGCCTGCAGTCATGTCCGGTGACCCAGCCTTCGATGCTCAACGTCCACTTGGTTCCCCACACGCATGACGATGTCGGATGGCTCAAGACCGTGGACCAGTACTACTACGGAGGTCAGATTTGCCTTTTCTCCTAGTAATGGTGATGGTGGGGGGGTCCGTGCTGCGTTTATCATCACCACGACACGGACGACCTCTCGCCGTGCAGTCGTGAAGAATTTCTCTCTGGGCCGCTGCTCTGAAGTGCACCTCAGGTGCAGAACCCTGTTACACAGCGATGCGACCAAGGAGGTTTTCTGAGTGTTTGCTGTCCGTCAGAGTGGTTTGGCACCTTCTTGTGACACCGCATCTGGGACTGTGTGCTCCCTTCCTATATCAGCTCAGTGTGTTGCGTTTTGACCCCCCCTCACCACCTGAGCGTGGGTCCTCACTCTCCCACCCAGACCGTAATGACATCCAGCACGCTGGGGTGCAGTACATCCTGGATTCAGTGGTGGAGCAGCTGCAGGCAGACCCCTCCCGCCGCTTCATCTACGTGGAGACCGCTTTCTTCTACCGATGGTGGAAGCAGCAGAACAGCGCCACCCGGAGGGTTGTCACTCAGCTTGTCAATGAGGGTGAGGACAGCGGTGGGCTGTCGGCTACAGAAAAACACACCAGTGTGTTACGGCGAAAATATAATTAAACAGGCAGTTCAGGTTAGTGTAACCACGTCTGAGCACAGACAGGAAGATAACAAAACAATAAAAGAATCATTTTATGCAGGGCCGGTCAAAAGTTGGAATGCACATGCTTGAAACCATAATTAAATGTTTTATTCTGTGTATGTATCAGTATATTAACAAGACAGAGAGTTGCCCTTATGGACTAATGCAGAAGAATTTGAAAAATTGGGGGGCATCCATTCATCTTCAAGTGCCCATTCTGGTGAGGCTCAGCATGGACTGAGTGGGTCAGACCACCCACCATCTCCAAGACACACAGCCGTGAGGACGTGACTGTTCCACCGGGGAGGCACGTTACCAAATCTCATTCTCGGGACAGCAGATTTCAAAGGCGTGCCGTTCCATCAGGATTACGGCTGAATGGGCTGTCTTTCATTCTGCAGTAGGATGATGACTCAGAAAGTATTGTGGAATTGTGGAAGAACTTTGTCATTTTCCATTCTTCAGTGTTCTGAGAAAAACTATTCATATGACTTACAAATGGAAAAACTTAGTTTCCAGCAAGTGTACTCAAAATTTTGACTGGCACTGTTTATTTGTTTCTTTAAAATAGTTAATGCACTTGTGATTAAACCAGTGAAGTAGCGTTTCAGTTCAGCCTGTTTGTCCCCTTGCCCGGGACCCTACAGGCCGCCTGGAGTTTGTGAACGGCGGTTGGTGCATGAGTGACGAGGCCTCCACCCACTACAGCGCCGTCATCGACCAGATGACACTGGGGCTGCGTTTCCTCAATGACACCTTTGGCGCCTGTGGCCGGCCCCGGGTGGCATGGCACATCGACCCGTTCGGACACGCACGCGAGCATGCCTCGCTATTCGCCCAGGTGCGGGGCCGTCTGATGCACGGGTCTGGAGTGTGACGCCAGCCCTCAGCCAGCAGAGAAACGGCTGAGGGTGTCTGACGTCTCCGTGGCAGCCGCACTCTGATCCAGCTGAGCGAGACCGTTCGCAGACCACTTTACCGAAGTGACACCGAGCAGATGGTGGCCCAGTTAAAGACTGAGCAAAGAAAAGTGCCAGGGTGTTCGTGTTTGGTGAGAGCCACTCTATAGACCTCCTCTCTCCCCCTCTGCTTCTTCCAGATGGGCTACGACGGCTTCTTCTTTGGCCGACTAGATTATCAGGATAAGGCTCGGAGGGTCAAGGACAAGGATATGGAGATGGTGTGGAGGGCCAGTGCCAGCCTGGGGCCCCCAGCTGCCGACCTCTTCACTGGTACTGATGTCTCTGCACTCTGTCCCTGAGCTCTGCCCATCTCCGTCTGCACCGTCCTGAAACCCTGCATCCATCCTGTCTCTCTGCTAAGGGGTGCTGCCCAATGGATATAACCCGCCCCAAGGGTTCTGCTGGGACCAGTCATGCAACGACCCACCCATCCGTGATGACCCCGACCTGGAGGATTACAATGTGGACGCCATCGTCCAGAGCTTCCTGGAGGCCGCAAATACCCAGGTAGGGGCTGTACCCGGTCACGTGACCCGTGGGGCCAAGTCGTTGGCGGCTGTGTCCTGCCGGTCATGTGACATATAGGCAACAGCTACTTAAATAACAATTATAATAATTAAACAGTTAGGGATGAGTATATTTATTAAGGTAACTGGATTACTGTCACTTGTTTTTTGCTATTAATAAAATATTTATGCGCTTTTAATAAAGTATTAGTGTCACTGGATGGCAGTGCAGGTTTCCTGTCGCCATTTTCACGCCTCATCTCGCAGGCGAAGATGTACAAGACCAACCACATCATCATGACCATGGGCTCCGACTTTCAGTACGAGAATGCCAACATGTGGTACAAGAACCTGGACAAGCTCATCCGCTACGTCAATGCCAAGGTATCCGGTTAGGGGCCTGCGGGGGCATGGCTCCAATGTAATGCTGGAAATTAAAATTTGATCAAATTTTAAATTTAATCTCTCTGGGGGGCGCCCTGCATGCTCAATGTGTTTTACCCCCCCCCCCCCCCCAGCAATCCAAAGGCAGCCAGGTCAACCTGCTGTATTCCACCCCATCCTGCTACCTCCAGGAGCTCCACCGGGCCAACCTCACCTGGTCAGTACTCCCCACCTCATTCGGTCGTACCCCGCGGGGGCGTATTCGGGAGGGCTTCACCTGGCCGTCTGCACCCCCATAGGTCTGTGAAGACTGACGACTTCTTCCCCTACGCTGACGGACCCCACAACTTCTGGACGGGATATTTCACAAGCCGGCCGGCGCTGAAACGATACGAGAGGCTGGTCAACAGCCTGCTGCAGGTTACCCCTTTATTCTCAACCCCCCCCACACATCTGAAAATGGACGTGTCCTACATAGGGAATTTGATTAAACGGAGACTCGATGACTGGCACATCACTTCTCTACTGATGGCTTTTGTCAAATAAGGGTAGCATCAGCACTGAATGTGAAAGTTAACAGTCTGATTTTTACTGTCATCTGCATGCTGAAGATTTTAAAGCATAAACACAGGGTCACCATATGGAGGGGAAAAAAAGACACCACTGCATTACTGTCTCTGTCCACAAGAGGGCAGTGGGCTTGAGGTCAGGACTGATGAGACGTGGACGCTTCCTCAGGTGTGCAGTCAGCTGGAAGTCCTCGGGGGTCCGAAGTCCAGGAGAGGTCCTCATGGTGATGGAGACGTCGACACACTGAGTAAGCATGGGATTTGTCAGAATCAGAATATCTTTATTGGCATTGTAACGAGTACAACGAAATTAAGTGCAGTGCCTGTGTCAGAGAGAGTTATACAGGAAAATAAATAGGGAGAAATATATAAATAAGGAAATATAAAATATGGGAGGTAGCATATGTACACAAAA
>JAACJT020000075.1:3091924-3107779 GCA_009936485.2 Gymnarchus niloticus
TGCTTCTGTATCTTTTGCCTGATGGCAGCAGTTGGAAGAGATCATGGGCCGGGTGTGAGGAGTCTTTTAGGATGTTTCATTCAAAGCATCATTAGGGAAATGTTGTCAGTGTAGACATCAGTTAACGAGGATTATTAGAGGCGAATTAGTGTTAGGTTTGACATGTGAAGACATGTGACATGTGGGTTAAGATGGAAAGAGCGGCATGCCTGAGAGGTCATGCCCCCTGATCACATGACCTCTGCCTGTGTGCTCTGATTGGCAGGGAGAGCCATGGCGGTGGCCCAGCACCACGACGCCGTGTCCGGGACCGAGAAGCAGCATGTGGCCAACGACTACGCCAAGAGACTGGCTGCAGGCTGGGCCCGCTGCGAGGTATGGAGGGCCGTCCCTTTGGGCTGAAGCCTTCTACAGGTGTCCATGCCCCCCCCCACCCCCCCCCAAGCTCATACCAGCTCATCTGTTTCCTGGGTAACCAGCCACTGGTCAGCAATGCCCTGACGGCACTCAGCGGTTCGGAGGACCAGCGCACGTATTGCCTGAACCTCAACATCAGCGTGTGTCCCGTTTCTGAGGGCAAAGAGCAGGTATGCCCAGACACACAGGCAGCGCTGTCCGAGGTGGCTTCACCCGTGTGTGCGCTGTGCCTGATGGCTCCTCCCTCTCCCTCTCAGTTCTCCATGACCGTCTACAACCCCCTGTCTCGCTCCGTCAGCTGGGCGGTGCGACTGCCGGTCAACGGTTCTCGCTACAGTGTGCGCGACCCCAGCGGTCGGCTAGTGGACAACCAGGTGGGACCTCCCCCCCGTCTCTGTCTCTTCCTCAATCCCGTGTATAATGAAAGTCTCTTGATGCATCTCCTGTGAAATCTTTTGACACATAAGTGGAGTGCAGTGAAATGGGTACCTGCCATTGTGACTGAGATGGACACATAGCACTGGGGTCAGGGTTTGTGTGGCGGATGTTACTGCCCCCACCCCACTTCCCTGACCTACCTCATTTCTGTCTCCAGGTGATGCCCGCATCCCAGGAGACGCGCAGAATCCGCGAGGACAAAGGCTATGCTGTGAATGAGCTGGTGTTCCAGGTGGAGGCTCCGCCCCTGGGCTTCAGAACCTATGGCATCTCCCTGATTCCAAGCAGCCCCGCCCCCACCAGGCCATGCCCAGGAGCCCCTCACTCCATTGAGAATCAGGTGGGCCACATAGCCTCACTCGTGCCGTGTGCCACATGCACATGGGACGCGCGCCACACAGAGGGCCTGACCACATTGTTGCCTGTGCTGCAGTTCCTCAAGGTGACCTTTGACCCCGAGACAGGGCTGGTGAGCAGCCTCGCTAACCTGGAGACTAAGCAGGTGGTGCAGCTCAAGCAGAATTTCTACTGGTGAGTCTGAGCAGGGTCCTCATTTTCACCAAGCGATTAGCCATCTTCCTGACGTCAATTAGTGTGACAAGCAAGACATTTTCAGACGTTAATTGTGAGATGACGTGTCCACTAGAAGATGTGGTGTGGGGTGTACTTCTGGTAGTCTTCAGCCTAGAATGGACTGTCTTTGTCTGTATGGGTATTGATCTACAGGTACAATGCCAGTGTGGGCAACGTGGACAGCAGCCAGGCCTCGGGGGCCTACATCTTCCGACCGAACTCCTCCACCCCTCTGCTCGTCAGTCCGACCGCCAAGGTTAGGACGTTTCAGGTGAGCCAGCCTCTACGGTCGACACTTCATAGCACGTTAGCGTCCTAGCCCCCTAGGAAGCATCTGGCACGTGCTAACACGAGGTGGATGTTACAGGAACAGATTAGGTACACAAGCTAATATTAGCATTAAGGTGCAGAGTCAGCTCTGAGTCTTGTGGTCATGTAGCAGCCAAACTGCGTGTGACGACGACTCCTCTCCCCAGAACTCGGTGGTGCAGGAGGTCCAACAGCAGTTCAGCCCGTGGGTGTCTCAGGTGGTGCGGTTGTACCAGAACAGCAAACACCTGGAGCTGGAGTGGACCGTGGGACCCATCCCTGTGGAGTGAGAGGCCACCCCCGCCTGGGACGGGCCGCTGGGCCAGGCTATTTCCTGCACCCTAGCCCATGATCTCTCTCCTCTTGACCCAGGGATTCCCTCGGGAAGGAGGTGATCACCCGCCTGGACACGAGTCTCAACACTTCTGGCTACTTCTACACCGACTCCAATGGGCGTGAGATGCTGGAAAGACTGTGAGTGATGGGGGAAGGGAGGGACAGGGGCCGTGCTGCCTTTACAGTCCAGCAGAGCGCCTGCAGTTGAACCATAGAATCAACACTTAACGTAGGTAGAATAACTAGTTGTTGGTTTCTGGTGAGACCGTGTCTCTGTGAAGATAATTCTGAGTTAAGGGGTAGTGTGACACGTCTGACTGGACATGGAGTGGATTGGGAGCAGGGCTGAGACACGCCAAAGAGTTCTGTGTTCAGATGCTGGATTCACAGCTGTCACTGGTGTCTGATGTGGTTTCCTGGGTTGTGAATTAGTGTGTTTACAGCTAAGATGGCTTCATTAGGCACCATCTGGAACTCAGTGTGAAAATGTGCTTTTATGTGTGACAATATGACATGATGCAGTGGTATCTAAATCCGAAATGATGATAACACAAACCGTCGTGTTTACTACAGAGTGTAATTTATGGTCCAGACGACCTCACCGTGTGTGTGTGTGTGTGTGTGTGTGTGTGTGTGTGTGTGACAGGAAAGATTACCGGCCCACCTGGGACCTGAAGCAGTCCGAACCCATCGCTGGGAACTACTACCCCATCAACTCCCGTGTTTACATCAAGGTCAGCCTCTTCTGGTTTTCCATTCACCCCGTCCTTGTTTTCTCTGAGCTGCGCTATAAAATCTCTATACCTCCATTGTGTGTCCAGTTACCTGCGCTCATGCTCTCTGTCGCCCTCTGGTGGTCCGGTTGAGTATGCTCAGAAGATGTCACTACTGTGTTGTTCTCTAACTGCAGGACAAGGAGAACCAGCTAACTGTGGTGACAGACCGCTCCCAGGGTGCCAGCGGCCTCCAGGCCGGTTCCATGGAGATCATGGTGAGTCGCCAGCGCCCCCTGCTGGTTACATGTTGTACACCTGGGGTGACAGGTCATGTGACTTGTCTCAACACATGCACTCATCTACAGGGGCCTACAAAGACATGATCTCACATGGAGCAATGGCCATAAAGCTGTCTGTGTCTTTCGGCTATTTGTGCCATACTGGTCTCGGTGTAGATCTACGGCATTGGAGCTTTTGGATGACACAGTCTCACCCACCCCACCCCACCCCAGCTGCACCGGAGGCTGCTCCGTGATGACTGGCGAGGTGTGGGGGAGCCCCTTTCAGAGCCTGGTGACAACAACCAGGGCCTGGTGGTGCGTGGGCGGCTGCTGCTCCTCCTCACGCCACCTGGGGTCGCTGCTGACACACACCGTCTCCTGGCGGAGGAGATGGTGCTGCAGCCCCTGCTGGCACTGCAGGCTGCAAAAATGCACCCCAACACCCTGCTGGAGGTGAGATGAGGGAGGGTGGGTGAAGTGGCAGCGATAGCACCACCTGCTGTTACACAGCCGGTACTGCAGATGGCATTAACATGACTAAAATAAGCAGCTGGTTTGTTTATAGTGGGTGCCTACCATCTGTGGTAATCCCCCACATTAGGTGGGGGTGAACTGGGTGGGGTTATAGCCATCACCTGTGTATCACAGTGGTTTTGGTGTCAAGGGAAAATCAGGATACAAAAGCCAGATTGTTATAGTCAAGAGCACTCGCATTGATGTTTGTCATGTCATGGAGCGTGACGTGCCAGTCAGAGAAAGGTCCCCACGATGTCCGACAGGATCGCCAGACTGATTCTGTTTCGCTGATAGTTCTCCTCCCCCCACCTTCACCATCTCAGTTCTCAGGGCTGCAAGCAGCACTGCCCCCTGCTGTCCACCTGCTGACAGTGTCTCAATGGGACCGGGACTCTGTGCTGCTCAGGCTAGAACATCAGTTCGAGTCCAAGGAGAGCCAGGCACACTCTCAGCCGCTCACCGTCAACCTGCAGGTATGGGGGCTGTGTGTGGGCTGTCTGTCTGCGGAGTGACATCCCACACGGACTAGAGGGATGGCTGCAACTTAAAAAGCACATCTGACTGCTTCACAGAAGCTGTTCTCCACCCTGGAGGTGGTGGGCGTGTCTGAGATGAGTCTCTCGGCCAATCAGTGGAAAGACAAGATGGCCCGCTTCACCTGGAGGAGCAGTGCAGGTAGGCAGGGGCTGAGAGGCAACCCTCTGGTTCTGCCCAGCCTCCCTCCAGCATGGTGCTTTCACTAAGGGTCATTAGCTTGATGAGAACCAAAAGCCAGCAGACAGACCCATGTTCTTCCCGAAAAATTAAGAGGGTAGCAGGATTAGGGGTTTGAATTCTCTGTAGGTGTGCAGTTTTTCCCCATATACCCTGGTGTTAGTTCTCTAGGGGGTTCTTGTGCCATCTGGAATTGGCTAAGCAGATGGTTGGATGATCACCAATAAAGGCAATAGCCATACCTCAGAGAATGAAGTCAGTCATGTTGATAGAAAAGCCAGCACTTTTAGTTCTAGGCTGGTTACCTCCCTTCACAGCAGTATTAATGTAGCCGCTAACGCTGTCTGGTCCTGTTGCAGGTGAGCAGCCCCCAGCCCCAGAAACAGCTGACCCTTCGCCATGGGAGGTCACGCTGAAGCCCATGGAGATACGTACCTTCCTGCTCCAGATCAGACACAGATAGCCAATCACGCATCAGAAGCAAAATCAGCAGACCCTTTAAAGCCAAATCGTCCTGAGCTCAAAGGGGTGGAGGCTTCTCTGCTTATACCAAATACCAGAAATTTCTCATGACAACAGGATCATTGAAATGCTGAGGGCAGCTATAACCATTTACATTGATTGACAATGTCCCTCTGAACAGAAAATTTGCCCCTACACTGAGGCTAAATGAGCCTCAAGTCCCCCCCCCCCCCCAATCACAGCTCACACAGCTGTCCTTGAGGCCCTGGGAGGTAGTGTTCAGTCATTTTTCTAGACCTCCTACCACTAAGGTGGCTTATGGCAGTGTTAAACTAAAAAAAGTGCAGTTTTTTTTTTTTTTTTATAAAGTGAGTGTCCTACCTTTTGAATCACTTTATTAAGATTACACTGGTGTAATTCTCTTCACAAGCAGCTGAAATTAAATTGTTTTTGCAATAATTGAATCTGGTCCTTTACCACACACAAGGAAACCAAAGTGCAGCATGGAACACTGGAGTGAGGGTCTGACAGCTGGATAAAACTACCTGCTGCTGAGGGGCCCAGGCCCTTGACCCAGTTCGTAATCCAGTCTCAGAGGGGCTGGAATCAGTCCTTCCATCTCCTGGGAGTGTGGGGTCACGTACAGACAGACACTACAGCAGACCATTAAACTGCTTAGCAACTGACAGTCAGTTGCTCCAAACCAGCAACCTACATGTCAGATTTTGTATGCCTATCAAAAGAGAAGTGCCTTTGAGTGAGAAGAGCTAATGAGCACAGGATGACACACAACCAATCAGAGTGAGCCTTGCAGGGGTTTATTGGCCTTCACTCAGCTAAGTAAATGTACATTCAGAGTAAAAAAAAAAAAAAGTACGGCTGGAAAAAGAAGGGAACAGCAAAGCTGAAACGGAACAACTCGATGGCGCAGTGCATCACATTCAGTAACGTAGCTCAGCGAGTAAAATTAACAGTTCATTTAAAAATGAGAACAAACTAAACTTAAAAACTACCTCTTCAAGGGCAAAACGGGGCTTCTGCCCCTTGGGGATCAAGTCATGCGCTGTGGGGTGGGAGGGGCCAACCCAGGGGTAGCAGAATTTCACTCCACCTTCTCGTCGTCATTCCCCACCTTCTCTGGCTCGTGGGAGTAGCAGCAATCTGGGCCTCGAGTGCACTGACCCTAGAGAGTAAGGAGAGACGGAGGGTCGGTTCTGAACCTGCCTTGACTTGGTGCCGTCAGTGGCTCAGCTAGACTATCAGAGGGCCTGCTGAAGAAGGGAAATGGGGGGGGCAGGGTTCAAATCCCAGCGCTGCTCTGTGAGGAGTCTGCAGGCTGTCCCCACATTCTATGGGGAATACGATTTCCTCTTAAGATCCCAACACCAGCATACGGGCGAACTCACATCTTACACTGCCCAGTGTCCATTCTGTGGTGGACCAGCATCCCACCCAGGCTGACCCCTACGTTGTAGGCTGCGCTCCAGGCTAACCCCATGACCCTGTACTGGTTAGGCACCAAGAAGCATAATGTGTAGAGTGGGTGTACTTTGGTGTTACAGCCCTGACTGGCACCCCCTTCTGGTCACACCTTTCTGAACCTCTTGCAGGGGAAGCTCTTCAGCTGTGCCTCATCCGTGGCCGGCTTCTTCCTCTTGTTCTGACACTGCTTGCGGCGGTCCTCCGGCTCGCCATGTCCCCCGCCAGCCTTGGCACGGGCCTTGGGGCCCCAGTTGGCATGGGGGTTCTCCTGGAAGCGAACCAGCTGCCGCCTCCGTGACTGGGGGTTGGCATCGTCGCGGATGTCAAAGCAGGCCTGTAGACTGGGGTTAAAGGTCAGGGTCAGGCATGGAGCTACAGCAGAGCCAGAAGAGACTGGGCAGCATCTCCAAACACACAATGTCAATCATGGGAATCCGCTACATGAATGACATCAGAAGTGTCCATTTTTACAATGCAGTTTGGTCATTTTAGAGCTTTCAGAAACCACAACAGTCATTCACACAGGCTGGCAGTGCAGGTGGTGATCTTGCTGACGGCTCTAACAAGGCCTGGGCGTCCCAGTTACTCACATAGGATCCTTGGATAGAATGCGGAAAGCTGGGCTGGTTTCTGACAGCTTCTCCCTCTTCACGGGGTTCTTCTTCTCCTAGGGAAGGCAGGACGGGCATGACCGTGGTGTCTAGACCACAACGGGACCCGGCTCAACACCACAGTGCCTTAAACTTACCCAGCAGCGCATGATATCCCAGATCACACTGGAGGGAGCATCTGTCTTGAGGGCATTCTTGCAGGCATGAGAGAGGGACACCCTGTGGCCAGCATGGAGGAGGGCAGACCTGAGAGGACGGGGGGGGGATGGTCAAGGCTTTGCTGGAGGGCAGGTCCAGTCACAGAGAGTAGCCAGGGTGGTCCTGGCCCACTCAATTATGAACTTCAGTAACCCCACACTGAACGAGTGCCAATCAAAGACTTTTTGCATATAGGACGGACACTTTTTTGGACTTTCAAATACAAACGTATCAGAGCTTGGATGCCGGGGTCTTCCAGGTGTAAAGGCCAGCAAGACAGCATAGCATACGATGCTTGGTCATGTAGCGTGAGATGTAATGCAGCAGGTTGACCAGGAGAGGGCAGCATTGCTCAGCATTCTGTATACCACACCTTAACAGCAGGGCGTGTCAGAAGCACAACATTTCACCTGAACTGCAGCAGAGACGGGGTGTTGCAGTGCACCGTGCTGCTCAAGTTATCCAGGGTGTAGTACAGGGGCATGTCCTCCAGCTCCTGAGACGAAGAAGGGTTCCCAACTGACAAAGTGACCTCAAGACACAGCACATCCCACGGGACCTGGCACAGCTCCGTACCTCAGTGACCATGCTGAGGATGCCCTCGATCCGCCGCGACGTGCCAAATCGGGACGGGTTCCCCGACACGGCAGACAGAACCTTCTGTACAAACTGGACATTGTGGATCGGCTCTGCCCAGATAGGACCTCCCAGCTGCAGAGGGAGGCAGAGAGAATCAGAAAAAGGACAGCGCTTACTGATGAGGACGGGGGTGTACTGAAAAACGACATCGTTTACCCAACATTGTGTGCCACATTCACCACAGCAACCACTGCCTGCCATCGTAAGAAGCGATCATAACTTTGGCGTACACCTCTGTTTAAATCCAGCCACACACACTGACTGGTCAGCTGGGCCCCCTGATCACAGAATCATGTCTACACGATGGACCACGGGACACTTTAGACGTACTGATGACTGGCAATTCAGCTGAAGTGTCTGACATGAGAATAAACAGCAACAAAAAGTTTATTGGTGAGGTATTAAGAGATTGAGATATTAAAGCTCAATGGAACTAACCTGGTTAAATCAACATTTAAGTTTATCGCAAGAAATCCCCACAAAACTTGATGAAAATGGGGGAAAACCTAAAATAATGCTAAATCAGATTTCACTCCTGTACTGAAGAGGGAGAACTACAAGACATCCGCATCTCGAGCCCGCCGCTGTCTGTCTCAGTGTGGTTGGCAGCGTTTCGATTTTGGCTCGTTTGTGCATCTTTAAGCACGCCCCCAGGTTCAAGATAAACAGATTGATTAAATGCCTTTGGAGAGACAGAGAGAAAAATTAAAATGGCCACCTGGTGTCTCTGGCCACAATGCTCACAGTTGGGTGCAACCGGGGGTCCGGTGGCTGCAGGGTACTTCACACTGAAAGGGAGGCGGCACACAGTCACCCGAGAAAATGGGGGGGGGGGGGGGAATGCAGGAATCACAGTGACGGCCGGGGGTTAAGTAGCATACTTTTTTCCTTGGGTGATCCGCTTCCCCATTGGCTGCAGGTGGAAGGAACTGCAGCCGACGCAGTTGTAAACCAGCGCCTGTTTACTGGGGGATGCCGGCAGCACGTCAGTCGCATGCCGCTCGTGGGAAACGTCACATCAAACACGTGCGAGCGGCCCGTTACCTGGCCGAGTTCTTGGCCTTGGCCTGGCCCGTGAAAACGCGGACGAAGACCCGGATGTAGAAGTCGACGCTGACCGAGAGCAGGGGCTCGATGTAACGCTGGTACACCCCGGCACGCTGGTCCAGGCTGTGCAGGATGATCCGCAGGGCCTGCAGTGTCACGTCAATTACGGCACACTGTGCGCACGTGGGACCGGCGCGCGCCATCAGCGACGGACGGACGGACTCCTCACACTCACCATCTCATGGCAGTACTTGGCCTTGATGGACACCGATCCATACTTGTTGTAGCAGGTCTCGCCGCAGTTGCCCGCCATCACGGCCATGTCCGTGCACGTCACACACAGCAGCCCTGCCCCACGGCATTAAAAAAAAAAAACCACATCATCATTAACTGATGGTTATTCCATTACACAGCAGCTACACGACATCCAGACGTCCCACCGGGCCCCTCTTCCACCGACACGGTTCGCACACCAGGTCGTGCCGTTTTCCACCGCAAAGGGACTCGTTCATGCTGAAAAACAGCTCCAGGAAGCAGCACCAAAAACCAGCTGGTCTGGAACCAAGAACCTGCGACGCAGAGTGCTGGGGAGGGGCAAGCAGCACAGATGCTCGCAGTTTAGCCACGACTGCTAGTGTTGAGGTTTGATCTGAATTTCTGACAGTCTGGTTGGACTGGGTGAAGGTGAGTTGTGTTTGGATTAGGATGGCTTGATGCCACTCCTCCCCCCACCCCAAATCTTAATCAACTGCAATCCTGCCAATAGTCTCCCTGTTTCCAGTTAAATAACTTAAAGGAATTATTATGGAATTAAATGGTGGTTCGAGCAGGTGGAGACTTGCACGTGTATTCGCTTCTCTGATAACAGATCGAGTGTTTTCAGGCAGAATATTAGATTGTCATATCCCCATCTGAAAAGGAACTGCCAGGTATACTACATAGGAGGAAGGAATGGAGAGGGGGGGATGCGGTCCACTGTGCTTCTCTTCTGTTCTGTTCTCGCTGGAGCAGATCAGTGATGTAGCTGTGAATTTGGCCCTGAACGCGGTGGAACCGTGGGCTGGGTCACATTAAGATCCAGCACTGGCCGGGCACCCGGCACCATTTCAATGGGAGAGAGGCACGAGTGAGACGGGACGCCGCGGACGGGCTGCGAGACACACCTCCCTTGCTGACGGCCTGCACGGCCGCGTCCACGAAGGGGGCGGGACTACCATAGGGATCCAGGTCAATGACGTCGTACCGCTCCTTCCTGCCGCGGGCCTCGTACATCAACATGCTGCCAGGCAGACGGAGAGGCGAGATGGGGTGTAAATGTGGAGCGTGGCAGAGGCAAGACGGACCTCACACCTGTGTGGGCACACGTTTCTCCTGTGTAACCGTTATCGGCTGTCACTCTGCTCCTGTAATAACAAGGAATGAAATGATTCCACATGTGAAGAGACCCAACACTGACACACTGCAGTTAACGAAGCCTCAAGTGACTGAGATGATGCCTTTAATGATACAGTAGATGCTGGACAAACAATTACGACCAAACCCTGGGGAAGGTCGATCTTTCATTCAGCCCTGGAAAGCTGCACCAAATCTGAAAACAATCTTTTTAGTAAGAGCAATACGCCATACTACTTTTACGTGACTCACTGTACCATTGAGGAACCCTAAACCCAGGCGCAGGGTGCTGATCAGTGTACCGTAAAGGCAGTGATAAACAGGCACTGAGGAACCCTAAACCCAGGTTCAGTGTGCTGATCAGTGTACCGTAAAGGCAGTGATAAACAGGCACTGAACACATGTGCTCGGGTTTGCTGTTGGGGGATTTTTAAGCAGTGCTGTGTGAACTGACAAGCACCCACATCCCTTCAGCTATTTATGGAAGGTGCTGTAAAAATGAATGATTTGAATGAATGACGATGGATTTCTGTCTTAATCATCTCGGGTGCTTCCAGGCAAAACCACAGCCGGGGTTTATAAATGGACGACGGAAATAATGCTTTACACAGCAGTGAGGAAGGAGACTATGACCAGATGGGACAAACAGTCCCAGAGCCCCACCTGGCATCCCTCTGACTGGCCTGCACCAAATGCGAGACTCCGTTGTGCTGAGCGTTGCGGGCGATGAGTTCAGTGGCGCGGGCCGAGCAGTCGTTGGCCGTCACGCTGCGCAGGCCCGGTACCTCCAGGGCGAAACGGACCGATCGCAGGCCCGATGCAGCCAGGCCCTCCAGGACACGCAGGCCTTGCTGCGGGGGGGCACAGAGAACAGCTCAATGTTTCCCTGCGTCCCCCCCCCGGTCTACATGTGCAGGCCCAAGTCGCCCCACCTCACACACTGGACTTCCTGGGACTCTGGTATTATTGTGACCCTGGAGCAGATTATTTCATCTACGTTGAAATTATTGACCTGCCCTCCCAAGCATGGACAGCGAAATCAAAACGCACCTCGCAGCACTGTCCCACGGCTGCCGTCAGGGTCTCCTCCGCACGCTCCTCCTCCTCACACTCCTCCGACAGGCGGACCACCACACGTTCCTCCTCCCCCGGCACGACGACCCGCACCCCCTTCAGGGAGAGCTGCTCCCGCGCGAACTCAGTAATGACCGCGCAGCTGGGACAAGCACAGAAGCACAAAGCATCAGCTGCCAGCCCTGCAGATCCAGGTAACAAGTGGAGGAAGTGACAAATAAGGTCAGGGCACGGGGGGGGGGGTGTGTGGAATATTGTCACTGTCTTAAATAGAAGAAAGCTGCTCAGTTACTCTGTGCCAAACACCTAACAAAAGCACTACCAGGACAATGCCCAGAAGCAGCTTAACTCTTCCTGAAAGGGTAGGGATGCTGACCACGTGACCAGAGGCCGTCGCACGAGGCCCCTTAACTCACGTCAGGTCTCTGTTGAACTCCTGCACTGGGTTATAGAAGACCTCATTGGCACTCGGAAAGAGGATGGCGGCTCTGCCCTCCTTAACCACGGTCTCCCCAGGCAGCGGCCCGGCAGCCGTGCCCTGGTCCCACCCCCGCTCCGGCCGGGGACCCTCAGGACCGGCGGCGCACTGGGAGCCTTCGGGAGTCTGGCTGGGGTTCATGGTCCTCAGAGCCCTGAGGAGAGGGTCCCGCAGGGCGGCGAGACGCGGCAGGCGGCCGCTGTGAATCAGCATGGGCTGGGAGGGAGCCCTACACACAGCTACCCCGCAGGTGGGGGGCAGGATGGAGACGCGACCCTACACCACACCGGCTACCTGATCATGACGGCTGGGTGAAGCCCCCAGGCCGTAACATGCGGTTAATACCCGAACCACCTGCCCCGTTTACTGCCCCGTCTAGCCACACGTTACTCGGGAGCTTCACCTCAGACTAACATCGACAGGCCAGCTCAAGCCAAACTTCTCACCGCTTGAGGGTCCGGAGCTCCACGCAGGGCCACCTTCGGCGAAGTGAGCAGGAGAGCGCCTTCCACACCAGTTAAATACTCGTCACGTGACTCGCACGGGCGCAGACATGCCGGGACGGAAACTACGGAAGCCGCTCGCAGATCGAGGCGAAACGCATTCCAAACGCGTGACGCGGCAGTGGCTGGTGCGCGCGCGCAAGCCTTCAATCGAAGCGAAGGCGCGGAAATGTTTAATACGAGGAGTATAACTGTATGTATTTAAGTTAGCAGCAGCTGAGCATGCCGTGCTTGCTAATGGTGAAAGCTTAATTACAACGGCGTTTACTCGAGTATTACAGCAGATCACAGGGTTAATTGGTACCATTAACACAATACCCACATTCACGGTGGACAGCCTCACACAGGAATAAGGTGAACACAACACAAATATGATATAACACATATTTGACAACCATAATTACACTGGTGGAGTGCCAGGCCCCTGGGCTCCTCAGAAGTTACCGGTTTCTATCCAAGGCCACCTCAACATGGATTCCCAATAATCTCGTCATTTGAAAGGTCAACAATTAATCCCACATTAGTCGTTTTGGGGCTTTTAACAATTGATATTTAAAACTAATTTGCATTATCACGGGACGTGTTTCTTTCGCACGTGCACTGTGACTCGATTAGCTGTCTTGTGAATATGAATTCTCAGTCATTCGTTAATTATTCGAAAAGCGTAAACCTCATTAATCAAATGACATGACAACGCATACTAAACTGTATACATTTACAAACTCAAACACCATACATGTGTCTGTTTCTAAGGTTCCACTTCTTGTAAATTGTCCCTATGGTCAAAGTCCACCAGACAGATAAATCTGGAAACACGTTTCTGCAAAGAAAGCATAACATTCTCCTTTTGCCAGTGTGATGATTTACTTATTTACAGCGTTTACACATCATAATCATCCTGCCCAGAAAAATTAAGGCAACTTCTTATGCAGCCTGTGTCTCAGATGTCCGCTCATCATCACGTTGGTTCCAGAAGTGGGACAGGCAGCTTGCATTCTGATTCCTAAAAACGACGGGCGAAGCATACCAACATTGACTCTTTGCTCAGCAAGGGCACTCACTATCTCAGGCGTGTGTCAAGGAGGCGTTCACTCATCGCAGGACTGGAATGTCGGTCCGATAGCACGGCGCTGAGAGACTGAGGCTCTGACTGGGCATCGGGGGAGACTGAAGAGTCCAACTGTTGGACCTCATTGCCAGAGCAATTGATGCATATGTCCAGTGGTGAGTTCCACTGTCAGAGAGGGCTGAAGTGATCCCAGTTCTGCAAACCACTTCAGTGCTATGCAGCACACCCCAGGTCCGTGCCTGTTGGAGTGGGTCGACTGGAAAAAGAGCAGGGGGGTCCACTGTGGAGTGCTGGTGGACACAGGGTCCGCCATCATCATCATTCAGCTTGGGGTCCTAATGTAATCAGATCGTCCGCCACCACCGGGATGGACATTGACGGGGGTCCGATTGGTCACGGTGAGCGGCGTCAGTGCAGTAGTGAGGGGAAAGCAGCACTTAAGCATCACACTGGGGGACAAACTGCAGAAGATGGAGTCCTCCGGGCGGTCAGAAGAGCGTGAGAGCAGAACGACCCGGGTGTACTCATAGCACCAACCATGAGAGTCCAATGCCTCACGCAACCAACAGCTTCTCTCACGCCGCACTAGCTGACCTTGGACCAGATGACTGTGGAGCCGGAGAGTTTGATTTTCTCCATACTGATGAGGTTTTAGTTCTTCTTTTCTCTTCTGGCCTTTTCCTTTCTTATCAATGTACATTACAATGACCACACATTCTTGGTAAGAGCTTCGGGCCAACCGTGTTGCGAAAGGCACTATAAAAATAAACCGAACTGAACTGACCCTTAGGGCAGGACCAATGTTGCGGTCCAGCCTGGGAGTAGGCAATACACCCCCAGAACGCACTGCTTTGTTACACAGCTGTAGTGTCTTTTTGTAGATACTTGCTGCGGTACTGTTTAGCATAAATGCAGTTGTGTGTTGACTGTTAGTTGACTTGTAATAAAAGCAACTTTTTCCACAACCTGTCATACGGAGGCGCTGTGCCCACTTGCCATCAGAACGTACACACATACACCGTATCAAAATGTACTATTGGTCATTTTTAATATAATAACTTTACCATAAAAGACTCTACGCTGTATATATAGCTCTTTTCATATGTTGTATGTCAGAAAACGTATTCTAAAAAGTCATTTGTATAAGAATTTAAAAAAAATAATTTAAATTCAAGGGGTGAGAATGGCCAGCACATCGGCCATTGTGCTGGCATCTATGTGTGTGTGGCTCATCGTTTGATTAGAATGTGTTTTGATGTGAAAATGCCACTGCGCATCTCCATCCACCCAGATGTGCCCAGCTGCCCTGGAGGCTACACGGGGGACAGGGGTCGCATGGGCACACATGGGCCCCTAGTGAGGGTCAGGCAGCCCCCCAGCCCCCGGTGGGGACCCCCTCCGTCTGGGTGATCGGTGGCTCTGGGTTTGCCCTCGATAATTCTGCGCTCGGCGTCTCGCCTCTGCTCACGATGAATGGCTGCCTGTAGAGAGGGAGGGAGGGAGCCAAGCCCCCCGACTCCTGCATCCGAACACTCCGCAGCAGCACACGGCCAGGGGGTGAGTCTGGAGCCGGGGACCGGGGGTCGGATCGGCTGTGCTCCAGGTGCATTTCTGGGGTGCTGGTGCTGTTGTTGTTGTTATTATTGTTGTTTTTTTGGAAGGTGTGCGGTGGAGGGGGATGGGCTCGTAGGATCGGCACCGAGGAAACTTTAACCACTTCGCCGGCTCGATATGGAGCTCTTCTTAAAAAACAGAAGCCTTTAAATGGCGTGAGTGTGACGGCGACGGAGGTCCGTGACACCGGCGGCCCTCGGGATGGCCCGGGATGACCTGTTGATGTCGGGGGGCAAAAGATGGGCTCTTACGGGGGGAAGAAGCCCCCCTTCAGAAGAATGCATTGAGTGTAATATATTCAAATGGCCGAAACACATGGAAGAGACCGTGCCAGCCTGTAGGAGAGGCACCGGGCTGTCTCCAGGCGACCCCCGGGGTAGTCAGGCCCGAGGATGCCGGTCCGGTCCGGTCCGGTCCGGTCCGGTCCGGTCCGCGGGGGGAGGCAGCCGGCGAAGGCGCTGCGGTGAACGGCGCTACACCCCAGGGTGCTCTTTAATCGGCCTCCCCTGCTCTCCTTTACCCGCTTAAACGCCTTCCGGGACGGCGGGACGGTGTTAGCTAAACAGCTAGCCGGCTAACGCCCTGCCCAGTCCGTCTTTCGTGGGGATTTAAAACCTCGACAATAGCCGTCTCACTGAATCGTTCATGTAGAGAGTGAACTTTCTTTTAAGGTAAATTATCCATTTAAACTGGGAAAGTGAGTACCATCTGACAATTAAAACACTCATTTTAAATCCACGGATATAAACGATAATGAAATAAAACACTTACAATGCATGTTAAATAGAATTAAGTTACTTGTGCTGTGTGGTTGTGCTATGTGCCAGAGATACGTAGTGACGTGTGTGTTTTTTTGGGGGGGGTCTGCATTCTCCTGCTGGGTTACAGGAGACCCCGTCCACATCCATACTCACGTTGGGTTACAGGAGACCCCGTCCACATCCATACTCACGTTGGGTTACAGGAGACCCCGTCCACATCCATTC
>JAACJT020000075.1:3196224-3206855 GCA_009936485.2 Gymnarchus niloticus
AGAACGTTCAGAACCAGAGAACTAAGTCAGGTCCAGGGTTTATCCTTAACCAGAGAGAACGTTCAGAACCAGAGAACTAAGTCAGGTCCAGGGTTTATCCTTAACCAGAGAGAACGTTCAGAACCAGAGAACGAAGTCAAGTTCAAGTTCTTTCCATAAATTAGAAGAGAGCTTTATCTAAAGGCTAAGCACCCTTGTCCATGTCTTTCATTTCCAAGCAGAACCACGCAGAGCGTGTAAGTGTGTGTGACAACACAGACCAGTAAGTGCGTCTGTGTGTGTAGGCCTCATGTACACAAGCACACCATCACGTCCCTCCACGCCAGAGAAGGTGTAACAGTGCGTACGTGTGTACGCTGCATGCACGGTCCAATCCCCCCTACAGAATCACATGGCGTTTCTGTCAGTGGAGCTCAGTATCACCCCCCAGCCCTCACTCTGTTCATACTTCTCGCTCTCCTCTTCTCTCTGGCCCCTCCTCTTCCTCCAAGCTCCTCCCTCTCTGTGTCATCCCAGTCTTTTCCACTAATGCTCTGCACAGCTGCCTTCCCTTCGTGTCTCCCTCTCCCTGCTCCTCCTCCCACCCTCATCCCACCCTCCGCCCACCCTCCTCCCACCCTCCGCCCACCCTCACAATCTCCCACCCGCTTGTCTCCTTCTTCTTTTATCCTCTGTGATATCTCTTTCCCACTCTCCCTCAAGGGGGGTGACATTTTCATGGGCGGTCCGGCGGGGGCCCCCCACAGCTGGGCTCTGATCATGATGTCCTCATTACGATCGAAGGAGCAGCGGGCAGCGTGAAGACCCTTCTGTTAAACACCAAGCCACGCCGTCACGCTGCCGGGGGGACGTGTGTGTGCTGACTATTTACATGTAATATCCAGGCGTACACACAGTCTCTGTGTGAAACCTGAGTGAATGTTTTATGTGTACATATAGAGGAATGCGTATAAACCGTACGTCTTTGCTTATGTTCATGTTTCCAAGTGTAGCTGTCCACATTTTGCGTGGCTGTCACCCCAGTGACCACAACCAGAGCCGCAATAAACACGACGGCGGCGTCCGCCAGTCGTCACCCGCCCACCGCCAGGCGTGATGTGGCCGACATCCTCGCCACGCCCACTTCCTGTCTTTTCCTCTCCGGTGCCGTCGGAGATCCTCTCACCCCAGCACGTTAGTATTTGCACATCACACACATGAACACGCCTGCGGGCAACGGGAAGGCCACAGTCTCGTAGAAAACAAGCACACTGAATACTAACAGTGTGGCCAACGTAGACGCACATGCTGAATCCCCCCGCCCCCGGGACACAAGAGCTTCCAGCACCACCTTTCCAGGTGTGCCGACACCCCCACCCAGCACCGCCTCTCGAGCGCCCGCTTTCACTTACCCTGTCAGCACCACTACAAAGTCCATGACGTTCCAGCCATTGCGCAGGTAGGACCCCTTGTGGAAGGCAAAGCCCAATGCCAAGATCTTGATGCCCGATTCAAAGCAAAAGATGCCTATGAAGTAGGGCTCTGTGTCATCCTGTAGGGTGGGAGAGGAAGACGTGGGCATCAGGGAGGGTGTAGGGAAGGAGTAGGGTATCAGGAAGGGTGTAGAGCATCACGGAAGGCATAGGGCATATGGGAGGGCACAGGAAGGATGTAGGGAGGGCATCACGGAGAGTGTAGGGCTTACAAGAGACCCTAGAGTATCAGGGTGGGCATAGCGTGTCAGGGGAGGTGCCAAGGAGGGCACAGAGTGCCTGGTGGGGGGGATGTGCAGAAGTGTGTGTACATGCACACCCGTGGCCCGACTGCACACACACACACACACACACACACACACACACACACGCACAGACACACACGCACACACAGACACACACACACACACAGACACACACACACACTCACGCACAGACACACACACAGACACACTCACGCACAGACACACACACACACACACCCACACACAGCTCGTGTATGTCGTCATTTCACTTCTTTGGATTAGATGACCAAAGGTACCTCTTTCTTCATGCAACGTCTGTCTTACTGAGGTGTGTTTCGGTTTGAGACCCGTCTGCGTGTACGACAGGCGGTGCTCGCAGCTCACCAGACGTGCTGACATAGGCGTCTTGTCGTCCTCGGGCAGGTGTTGTTCCAGTGCCAGGACGATGCAGTTGGCGATGATGGTGGTGAGGATCATCCACTCAAAGGGAGTGAGGACAGAGAGTCAAGGAGTTCTTCAGAGGTGTAAAGCAGAGAGACGACGCCCAGAACCACCAGCACTACTCCACCCTCCAATCAGGCACTCACTAAGAGCCAGTCATTAATATAAAGCATGGCACCCACCAATCAAGTATTCACTAACAACCAATCATTAAAGGCAGGGCACTCACCAATCAGCTTCTCAGTAACAACCAATCACTGAGAAGAGAAAAGTCACTCACTACGCAAGTGACCCTACATATCAGTTGATTGACTATTACAATGTTTAATTAAATTAACGGATCACAACGCCATGAAAGACTATCCACTTAGCCCACGTCAAGACAATGGCACAGCTCCACTACAATGACTGCTGTCAAGGATGACGATTAGTCTGAGAATGCAGAAACCAAGAGAGCAGTGCAGCACCCACAGTGTGGATGGCATAAATACAGCCTGCCACCCCTCTGAGGGCTCTGGGGTGAGGAGGAGAGGCCAGGCATCCCAGAGCCTGTCAGGGTGCTGTGGCAGAACATGCTGGCAAAGGCAGACAGAAATTGGATGAAGCCAAGTCTATTAGTGATACACAAGGTTAATGATGGATAGGTCCCAGTCACGGTGGGTGAGCTGACTGTTACTGTCTGGAAGCCCCCCATACAGGCAAGCAATAAAGGGCTGGCCTCCACCTGCCGCAAACACACCGTGAGACTGGCCCACGGCTACAAGGTGAGGGAGCTACAAACCAACAATAGAAACCTGTGACATGAAACCAGGCTGAGCATGGTAGCAGGCCACCAGCAGGTGGCGCTGAGCTGAGGGTCAGCCCAGCCAGGCCCCTCCATCGAGTTCGCTCCCGGGTCCCGGGGGGCATGACTCCGGTGAAGACCTGTGCTCTCAGCCCATGGCGAATCTTTGATGTTACATTACCGGAAAATGATATTCAGTCATGGTGCTAATGGACCGTTAATAATTCACAGTTCAATTGGGAGAATAAGATGGCAGCACCGAGAAGAGGAGGAGGAAGAGGAGGAAGGATAGAGAGGGAAGACAGACCAGAGAATGGCATGGCGTTTGGCGATGATGCTGGTGACGTCTTGGCTAAAAACGCTAATGCGGGTCTGCACTGAGTGGGGGCCGGGAGTGGGTGAGATAAATGTGTGCATCAGCAGAATAAAATGTATATTAGAATAACATGAGAGAATAATGATGCCTGAGCCTCTCTGCTTAATTAAAATGGCTCTGAGGTGGGGGGGCAGCCAGGCAGACTTCCTGCCGGAGCACAAGAGTCATATTGAGAACGATAGCCTGGCAGCTCTTCCTGTGACACGCACTTGTGTGAAGGAGGCTTTGAGGAGACACACAGGTTCACTGACATACACACCAGGGACGGTGGATACAGACACAGAGGTTCACTGACAAACACACCAGGGACGGTGGATACAGACACAGAGGTTCACTGACATACACACCAGGGACGGTGGACACAGACACACAGGTTCACTGACATACACCAGAGCCATGAGTGTTGGGACCAAGGTGCAGTGAGTATCTCTTTCCACCTCCCAGATGGAGCGGCGAGGAGAGCTGTCCCTCCGGCAGCATTAATCACGCGTGGTTGGAATAATCCCCGACAGCTTTAGCACACAAGGTGACGCTGGGTGCTGCTGTGTTGGGACCAGCTGGTGGAGGGGCTGGGGCTCAGTGACAGCCTCTCAACGTCTGGGGGGGTGCCTTTTCACCGGCTAAATACGCTGAGAGCTGTACCTCCCTACTGAGGCCAAACACACAGACAGGTAGAGTGCATGGCCTGCTGGCAGATCAAATGGAGTCATGAGTCAGTATCACTGCAGAACAGGGTCGTGGTCAGTACCACTGCAGAACAGGGTCGTGGTCAGTACCACTGCAGAACAGAGTCGTGGTCAGTATCACTGCAGAACAGGGTCGTGGTCAGTACCACTGCAGAACAGGGTCGTGGTCAGTATCACTGCAGAACAGAATCGTGAGTCCTAATCACTACAGACACACACACACAGTAACGCTCTGAGACACAGACAGACCTGCATCACTACTGTTAAGCTCAGCCTGCTGTTCTCCCAGAGTCCTCGATGTCTTCAATGCCCATATGCCACTCTCCTAGTGGCCCCAGAATTTAAATTGACTCCTCCATGGCAGCAACAGGTCAGAGGAAGACCGAAGGGCGGTAGCTGGGATCGAGAGCTGCTTTTTGGGAGCTAAATACACTTAGGCCTCCTTCCATGGGCCAAATAACCCGGGGGAGGCGTGTCTACTCATGACACTCTGTGTGTTCAGCTGTGTTCATGTTCATCTGTACCTCCGTGTGTCTCGGAGAGGCCGAGTGTGTGAGAGATATGGAAGCAGAGGAGTGTGCGTGAATCCGGGGCAGAAATGAAGCCTGCCTATACCGTCCTTCTATACCGCCACAGGCATGCACGCATGTGGATGTGAGAAGAGCGGTGGCCCTGCACCCAGAGCTATTTAAATACGACGCAGCTCCTCTCAGCCCGTGTCTGTTTGCGTGGGTTTAGAAAGTGAGGCACATGATGGAAGAATGAGAGAATCTTGAAAACAGCAGACAGGGAGCGAAGGGTGGGGGCACTCCTGGGCTCTTCTCCTCTGCCCCCCCGTGCTGCTCCTCTTTTTCAGGACTGTTACATAACGTGCCTCTGCTCTCTTCCAGCATGCGACCAAGCAGCCAGACTCCTGCAGACGGGCCTTGGGCTTGCGTGTGCCCAGTGGGGTACCGTGGACTCTTAGAAAGAAACACCCATACCAAGTCCAGCTGAAAATTCCTGACCACAAAAGTTTGCTAGAAAGGTTGCAAATAAAGACCAGTGATGGTATCTCAGGGGCGACTCCAACAAAACGTGGGGGGGGAGGGGGGGGTTCAGAGGCTCTCAACCATTCCTAAAATTAGTGAGTTAGTGAAGCTTTTAATCAAGGATTTAATTAACAGATAGCAGTTCAAATGTTGCTCTAATAACTGACTTGAGTATGTTTACTGGTAAACTGCCAATCAGCCTGTAGTTGGTATCTACAGCATATTTATTGCTGCTGTTAAGACAGTTACATTGTCAAATGCTATGACGTTCACAGCAGATAAAAACAAAGAATTAGAAGTCATTCAAAGGTTTCACCTCAGGATGAAATGTGACACTCCCTGTTCTTACAGACAGGTCACATCCAGAGGGTGTGGTCGAAAGCCGCGGTCGAAAGCCGCGGTCGAAAGCCTTCCAGTTTCCAGATTGGTGTTTTCCGTGCAAGGAGCTGAGGATGAAGATATGCTGTGTACTAAGGATGCCAAACAGCCAGAAGAGCCCAGATCTTTCATGAAAGATTCTTAAGGTGAAGGTGCATCCCTGCTAGATGGAACGCCCTGGACAAACAAACCGGGGGGGTCCTTTGATTTCCTTGAGAAACTGACCGAAGACTAAAGCAAGCATCTCAGCAGAAAGTAAATCCAGTTCTCCCTGATATTTTCACCATTAAACGTCAGAAAAAAACAGCTGGTGAGCAAGTTTACCAGACCTGCTGTAATTTTAGTTTGGCCGAAGACTTTGGGGCCGACATCCATTTCTGTGGATCGAATCCAGCATCTGAACCAAGGCTTCTTACTGTGGTTTGGACCCAATGTCCAGACTCCACTGATGCACTTCTAGTTCTGGACTGGTGTGGAGCGAGCTTCTTGGCGGTGCTGTTTGACCGCGATCGTTTGAGTAGCCCAACATTATCATAGCTACAACTGGCTTGCCGGCACCACAGTCAAACACGGAATACGGTCACTTCTTGAGGTGTGTGTATGTGTGTGTGTGTGTGTGTGTCTGTGTGTGTGTGTGTGTGTGTGTGTCTGTGTGTGTGTGTGTGTGTCTGTGTGTGTGTGTGTGTCTGTGTGTGTGTGTGTGTGTGCCTTAACGTGTCCCGGCAGCACGGATGCAATAATGTGGGAATACATCCGCAATCTGCCTTGCCAGAACCTTAAGCATGCATTCCTGTTTCCATGCTACACACAGTGCTAAAAATAGCAGCGTGAGAGATAAAGACTGACTCCTCTTCATCACTCATCTCCTTCCATCGCTCCCCAATTTAGCCTGTTTATGTTTTCTAAACACCAGCGGACAGGTCAACTGAGGGGCGTAAAAGCTTCAGGGGAGGTGCTGATGACACGGCCAAGCTTAAGACTCACTGAAACATCAAGGCGAGGTGAAGAGGGCGGCCTCATTGCCAGTGAGGTCTTCACATTTCCACAGGAATGTGTGGAATCAGATACGGAAGGGGAGGTGAAGTGGAATCAAGACACACGCCATTAGTACAGAGTATGGTACAGAAGCCCACGGCCAGTCTGTCTTACTGTAAAGCAGCCAACAGGGGGCACTGCTTCACATTGATATGGACAGAGACGCCCTAGCAGAGCCTCAGCAAGCCAGCCAACCCCCTTTTACTTCGCCCTACCAACGGACGCGACGTAGACCTAGCAAAGATTCCCACCCCTCAAATGTCTGTGTGACAGGAAGGCCTGAGGATGGTTAGCTGGGGGGTGGCAGCCAGTGGACGGTTAGACTGAGGTGCTTCAGACCTATGAGGAATCCTGATGTCGCTCATGTGAGCGACAGCAGTTGGTGAGGCATCTTCTACAACATTCATTTTCCAAACCACTTAATCCTACTTAGTGCTGGCTGGAGCTGACCCCAGGCACCCTTAGGGTACAGGGTGGGGGACACCCTGTATGGGCTGCCAACCCATTGCAGGGCACAGTCACGCACACTGAGGACAATTTAGCCACACCAATTAGCCTACGACACATCGTTGGACTGCGGGAGAAGGCCGGAGTACCACGAGGAAACCTGCAAAGCGTAGGGAGAACATGCAAGCATTCGAACCGCCAACCCTGGAGGTGGTAAAATCAACAACAGTAATGATATTAACCGTAATAACTAGCATCAGGCAGCAGAAACCACCCTGCAGTACAATCAGTCCACCACAACACCTGACCTCCCATCCAATCGATCTGTGTATCCCTCCATCCTTCTTTCATCTCCCTCCTTCGGTATGGATTCCCTTCCTGCCCCCCCCCCATCGTCTCTGATTCTCTCCATTTACCCATAACAGCATTTTCTCACATATTTTACCCAAACAGCGATAAGGAGAAAAATTTTCTCCTTATCGCTGCCTCTTCCACTCTGTTTCTCTCCCTTGCTCATTTCTGGCACCTTCACTCTTCCTCTCCTTCCTCCTATCAGACAGAAACCCGGTCATCCATACTTCTACCCCCATCATTTAGCCTCCATCCAACAAGCCAAAGGCTACACCCTCAGGCAAGGAAGGCAAGACTGAGCAGATGAGTGAGCAGACAAAAAAGCAGAAAGATAACCATGAAAATCTGTCCGACCTGGTCATCCTCTTATTGTCCCATACTGCCCTGGATCAGCGGTCATCCCCTTGTCGTCCCCTACCGCCCCGGATCAGCGGTCATCCCCTTGTCGTCCCGTACCGCCCCGGATCAGCGGTCATCCCCCTATTGTCCTGTACCGCCCTGGAGCAGCGGTCATCTAATAAACAAGAAGCAGGGACGCCTCAGCGTGTGGGAGGTCCCGGATCGCCAGGTTGGCCCGACAGGCACTCCCTCACACTGCAGGGGTATGCCAGCGGTCGATGACAGATGCCATCGGTGTGGCTTCTCACCTCCCACCTGCCTACACAGCCTAAGGCTGCTCACCCTCACTCAGCATGGAGTTAAACGGATGGAAATGGCGGCCCAAGAGCAACACGTGTGCACTGGGACTGTCCTCCAATTGGTATGCCAAGCAGCATCCTGCTTAGCAACCTGGACTCGTGTCTCGCAAGCAAGGTGCTCGACGTTGTCGGCTGGCCGTCCCTCTGGAGGAAAACCATTACCATCAGGCAGGCAAAGAGATGCTGCTGAGATTGTGTTTATGGCAGTATAAACCGATGACTCTGTCTATCAAGCGCTGTCATTTTACGTTTCAAAACATCTCCTCATGTCATTTCAGAACTTGCAGTTTCCATACAACGTGTCCATGTGTTTGTTGAACTCAATTATGAGTATACCACGTTTGGTGGATGAAAAACTCATCAAATGAATTTGCTGATTAAGTGAACTAATGAAATTTAAGAAACACGTGGCATGGCTGGGCTGCTCTCGAGGAGAGCTTTGAGAACCAAAGCATTGCTCCCCCAGCCATCCAACCAAATATCAGCAACATTTTAAAGAACATCGGAGGAAATCCCTGATACTTTCTAATGTATTGCTGTTTATTTGTAAATATTGTAATTACAAACAATTTCATTATGAGCGAATATTCAATTACTGCCCAGATAAATGACCTTAAACATTTTCTTTGCCTGCCCAAGAGTGCTGCCCAGTACCCTACAAACAAAGATGCACATTAATTGATATGGAAATTCAATGGAAAAAAAAATTTTCGACGACTTTTCTTGTTGCCATGATCGTACTTAATTACAAAATTATTTTGGTTTTGACTGAATTAAATTTGAAGTTTATTAAATGAAATGCTGACAGTAAGCAGGGCCAAAATAACACCTAATGAGACCTTTGTGTAGATGAGGAGGTGCCTCCACACAGCTAAAATCCCATCATGCTCAGCATCGAATGTTACAATGCTGGGCAAGCCCGGCTGCCCGTTTCTTCATCTACCATTTGAGAGAACAGTTCCTGGCAGCCGTTCGTCAGGAGCCTCGGCGATGAAGGCTGTCCTGTCTGCTGATAGTTCACCAGAATGGTAGCTAAGGTGACGACGATGCACACGTCAGAGGAAGACGTCTTAAGCCGGGCTGACTGCCAACAGAAAGGCGTAATCTTCTGCTGCCATATACCATGCGCTGGTGTGAGACGATCAGCGGTGACCCGTCTCAATCGAATCGATGGCATGAGCAGGCGGCTTCATTGCCCCCGTGCACCTTGAGGAACTTCACAGAGGGAGAGACAGCGGTCAAGCTGTAATGGACAAAGCCCATATTGTCCCAACACATGATTTTTATCAAGCAGCGAAAGGAAAATAGGCAACGGAAAGAAGTCATCCCACACCGTGTTCTCAGCAAGCTGCGAGATCCAAGCCAGAAGAAGCTTACAGGTTTAAGTGTTTTTTTTTTGCCGTGTAGGACTCTGGCAGTACTGTAACGGTGTGACATGTCTTTTCCTGGCACGCTTTCGGTTCACCCAATCTCTTAGAAGATGAGGTGCGCCATTTTTAGCAAACAAGCTCATTGCACAGTGAGGCATTTCGATCCAGAGATAAAGACTGACCAATCCAAAGGCCATGAGTCATCACCAGGTTTGACTAAATGTCACATCCAGCAGTCACTGGATCTCTGTGGGAGATTCTGGAGTGGCACCTGAGATGATGTTTTCCACCACCATTGTCATCAAAACACCAAAAAAAACTAAATTCTGTGGTGGGGAATCGTGTCAGGTCTCCCCAGAAGAGTTCCAGACACTGTTGGGATCTCTGCCAAGCCTTGTCAAAGCTGTTCTGGTGGCTGACATTGATGCAACAGCCTATAAACGCTGTCAGTGTTGCTGTTGCCTTTATTTTGGGACAGTAGGGGATGCGATTGTGATTTTGTGATAACTGGGCACTACCGTTATCGACTCTGACTGCTTAAGAAACGTAGAGCGTAGGTGACGAACGAACACACAGTCTTCAACAGAAGCTTCCCAACACACACACGATGTTACTTCTACAGGGATGCACACGCACTCACCCACATTTCGGAATGTTACAAGCAGGAATTGCCAATCGATTTGTATAACATACTTAACACTTCAATGGTGCAAAATATTCTTGATTGTCTCAGCAAAGTTAATTCAAGAAGCAGACATTTCTTGAAATATAACCCCTTCCTCCCCAGAGTAAATGCATGATGGAACCAGCCATGACCCGAATTACAACTGATTACAATTATAATTACAATTACAATTATAATTCTTTTAAGGTGAGTCTGGCTGTCTTGAGTTTATGCAACAGCTTAACTGCACACAGGTTGACTCCTTTCAATTAGTTGTGTGACTTCTGATGCCAAATGGCTGTACCAGATTTTATTTAAAAGTTTCACAGCAAATGGGGTGAATCCTAATACAATCAACATGATTTTACTAGTAAATAAGTTTGAGAATTACAGAATTTTTTTTTTTTCCTCATGGACATTATTTTGTGCAGATTTCTGACATAAAATCCCCAAATAAATCCTTTCCAAATATGGTCCAAGAAGGCGAGTACCTAAGCAAGGCTCTATATTAGTAGTTCCACACAGTACATCTCCAGGGAAGGAATCTCAGTTCATATATAGAGCTACAGAGCTCTCCTCACCTTAAAAGTTGTTTGCATAACTGCTGCTTTCAGGAATTAAATTCCATCCATCCATCCATCCATCCATCCATC
>JAACJT020000075.1:3232136-3247846 GCA_009936485.2 Gymnarchus niloticus
GTCCTCCCTGTTGATACGTCAGGAGCCACAGTGGCTGCCTCTGGGAATCATCAGCTAGGGGACGACGGAGAGAGTGGTGTCCTCCCTGTTGATACGTCAGGAGCCACAGTGGCTGCCTCTGGGAATCATCAGCTAGGGGACGACGGAGAGAGTGGCTTCTCCGCCTTGAGGTCCCTAGTGGCGGACTACAGTGACTCAGACTCTGAGTCAGAGCCATGAGTCTCCATAGGGCTGCTCCATGGGGAAGTGGGAAGCCTCTCAATACGTTTTAGGTTGACTCATTTCAGTCTTCATCACAGACTGCTTACTGTGTATGAGCCTCTCGGTGCTGTTTAGAGTCCATAACAGATGAAGGGAAGCTCGCAGTGTGAGAGCTGTGTCTGCAGTGTGAGAGCTGTGTCTGCAGTGTGAGAGCTGTGTCTGAGGTCTCCAGGCTTTTTTTTTATAAGTTTCATGTGTGATCTTCACCCTTTCAGGTCACCGTTGTTTTCAGATGTGTGAGGTCTCTTGATCCTTCATGACATCTGATCTGCATGCAGCTCAGATCATATGGATGTCAGAATAAAGTCCAGTGGGGTGACACGACCTGTACTATGCTTAAAGCAGAGACCTTCCTGGACTACACTGGTTATTGTATATAAGTACATCGGGGGTTAGTCTTGCCTGGATTGGCGGACTTTTAGCCAAGTAAGAAAACAAAACATTGATTGCTTGGAAGTTCAGTTGCTGAGATTAAATTCTGCCAGGACTACAATTTGCATGAATCTGGAGCCTAAACCTCAGCCAATTTTGTCACTTGTTTGTATGAAATGCTGCCCCCTTTCTGTGAATAAATTTTTCCCTGCACGTTACCTGGTCACTGTTCTCCATTTTTGCGTCCTATTGTTGATAGATGACAGAAGTCTCGCTACGGGGGAAAGGCTGGAAAAGGAAATGGGCTTGTGGTTCTGGGATTGAAGGGGTGTGAGTTCAGGTGTCAGGGACTGGGGCTATGATGGTACATCTCAGGCTTATCAGATGGTTAAGGCACTGCTGAATGAATGGACCTGTCACCTGATTTTTTTCCAATCCCCGTCCTCGGCCTAGATGATCTATGACTTCCTGAATGTGTGGTCATCACGTCTAAGTGGCTGCCAAGCAGGAACGGGGCTCCAGGTTAGTGTGAGTTTTATTGCTGAAGTTTGTTTTTCCACTTTAATTTAGCATGTGTTGTTCAGCCCTGTCATGACTCACCTTCAGGGTTTGAGGTTCGAATCCCTCTCTCTGTGTGGCGGGGGTCTCCTAAGGATACGGTTTCATCATGCAATCTGAAGACATCCAGTTAGGCTAACTGACATCTCTTAATTGCTTGAAGTCGGAGCCATGTGGACTAGCATCCTGTCGAGTTTATTCCTCAGCCTTGTGCCCCATGCTGACTGGAATACACCCCAAGGGTAAGTGGTTGGAAGATGGATGAAGCCAGTCTGGGCTCTCTGTAGTGGTTCTTTGGGAAGCAGTGTTAAAGCTCTAACATGTACCACCTGATGTGACTGAGGGTCACTACGTGACCGCTGACACCTGCCGTATGTGGCAGGGATTGGGAAACATCACAGACCTGGCAGGGAAAGCCCGGCAGCACCTGTTTGCTGAGGAAGTTTGGTATGCCAAGCACTATCCTCAGCAACTTCTACAGATGCACAATTGAGAGCGTCCTCTACTCCATCACAGTCTGGTTTGGGAGCAGTACAGCACGGGACCGGAAGACTCTACAGCGGGTGGTAAAGTCGACACAAAATATCACTGGACCAGCGCTCCTGGCCCTGCAGAACATCTATAACGTCAGAGGTCTCAGGAGGGCCCATTACATTAGTAAGAACAGTACCCAGCCACAAGACAAACCGTTCATACTGCAACCATCAGGGAGACACTACACTATAGCAGCTAGAAAACAAGGCTGAAGGACAGTTTTCTACCTCATGCCATCAGGCTTGTAAATGAGACCCATCACTGCCCCTCCCCCAGCGCTGCAGGCCCTCCTGTGTCCGGAGGGCTGAAATGCCTTCTTAAAAGCGTGTACCTGCGGAGTTAGCCCTGGGTTATTTTTTTATTTACACTTGGTCTTAAACTCCATTTACATTTTTATACCTGAATTATTCTTGTCTGTTGTTGTGTATCATTTATTGCTGTGTATTCTTGTCTGTTGCTGTTTTTAATCATTCTTTAGTCATTTTTGGTTTTTTTTGCTGTTTTTTTAAATCATGTCTCGTTACTGAGGGAATCGCAGAACAAGAATTTTACTACTGTGTGATGTTCTGTCTAGTACATATGACAATAAAGCTGTCTGTCTGTCTGTCTGCCTGCCTGCCTGTATATCTGTCTGCCTGTCTGTCTGTCTGTCTGTCTCTGTATATCTGTCTGCCTGCCTGTCTGTCTATCTGTCTGTCTGTCTGCCTGTATATCTGCCTGCCTGCCTGTCTGTATGTCTGTCTGCCTGTATGTCTGCCTGCCTGCCTGTCTGTCTGTCTGTCTGTCTGCCTGCCTGCCTGTCTGTCTATCTGTCTGTCTGTCTGCCTGTATATCTGCCTGCCTGCCTGTCTGTCTATCTGTCTGTCTGTCTGCCTGTATATCTGCCTGCCTGTCTGTATATCTATCTGCCTGCCTGTCTGTATATCTGTCTGCCTGCCTGCCTGTCTGTCTATATATCTATCTGTCTGTCTGTATATCTATCTGCCTGCCTGTCTGTATATCTGTCTGTCTGTCTATCTGCCTGCCTGCCTGTCTGTATATCTGTCTGTCTGTCTATCTGCCTGCCTGTCTATATATCTATCTATCTGTCTGTCTGTATATCTGCCTGTCTGTATATCTATCTATCTGCCTGCCTGCCTGCCTGCCTGTATATCTGTCTGCCTGCCTGTCTGTCTGTCTGTCTCTGTCTGTCTGTCTGTGTCATTTTGACATTCCATTCGTTGGTGACACATGATTCTACTACTTAAATTAACTGTATCAGCTACACATTACCTACTTAGCAGATGATATTTTGATGTTAATTAATCCTCTTTGGTTAGAATTCTTTGGAGGGTTGGCAGGTGCGTTGACCTTGCACCCCCAGACCTTTTCCCCCCTGCGAGTCCAGCCTTGTTTCTCTCCTCCCTGCCCTCTGCTTCTTGGTCCTTGTACAGCGTATCATGTTTGCATTTGCGCAGTGCCCTCGCAGAACTGCATTCCTTTGGTAAGGCCGTGGAATAAAACTTATTTGAATGGAATCCCATTAATTTTGTTCACTGGCTTTGGGATGCATTGTTTTTCCTGCAACTGAAATGGTATCATCTCATAACAGATGAGCCTCATCCATACCTTCCTCCTGAGCTGATTTTGCACTTACCAGCCAAGCTTCCCATGTCATGTATGACCCATGTGACCTGTTTATACTGCAATCTGGAAATGCTGTTGTGGGGCTCAAATGACTTTTGGCTAGTGATTAATGTTTGTTTGGACAAAGAGTGTAATGTCCTCCTGGCTGAACTTTTGAGACAAGGAAGATCAAACTCCAACCTGACATTGCTTAACCAGAGGGAGGAGCTTGTGATGACATTGCATTCTGGGAATCCTCATCGCAGCAAAGCTCAGTGATGTTTTCAGGGCAGCATGTAGTCTGCAAATGCCAGTCACTGTAATGACAATGCAGTTTTCTGAAGGTACTGCAGGAAGTAACAGCATGGCGTATAAACTCAGCTTTCCACGGTACATTGTAGATTGTGTACCCATCCATAGGAATACAAGCATGACCTAAAACGTGTTGTGTTTCCTGGAAATCATCGGACTCGGCATGTAGGACATTCCTTTTACGATTAAAAAAAAAAAAGGCACAATTTTTTTGTGAAGCTAGTATCCCGAGAAAAGTTTCAGAGCACTCATATTGAAATACGTCGCCTGGCGAGGGGCTCTAGTCAAAGTAGATCATCTGTTCTTTGGACATTATGTCCACTTCTCATGACCCTCGGGAACCGGATAAGCAGGGGGCAGATGTATGGGGAGACGGGCGGATTGATGGATGGATGGATGGATGAATTTTTCCCTTTTTGGATGGTCTGAATGACTTTCTGACTGCCGATCGACCAGTGAGATGATGTTTGTGTCTTGAGTTCACAACCAGCCCCCTTCTAGAGAGTCACTCTTGGTGCCGATCGATTGCTGACTAAGGACCCTTCACCGTTTATTGAGCTGCAGGCCGTGGAGCTGCCATAAGCAGCAGTCACTGGGGGTGGAAGGGAAATCCATGTGAAAGCCGGCTGAAACCTCCCTCTGCAGTAGGGAGTGAGATTCTGACAGCCTCACCCCTTCATTTCACACAGCTGTCACAGCCTGGGTTGTGGACCAGCAAAGTTACGCTGCCCAAGGGGATGCTGATAAAGGCACAGTTGAAGCAGGCCCCCTGCATGTTTATGTAAAAGTGAGTGTGGTTATCTATTAACGTCCAGCTCACCTACACCTCAGAGCCTTGAGGCCAGATGTCCTCAGTTCAGCTAGCGATGGCTTCAGTCTGTTTGCAGGTCCTCTGGCTCCTCGCCTTGTTTCACGTCCTTCCGTTGCAGTGTTTTCCTCAGCACGGGTAAGCTGAATTGCTTCCTGTTTATCACCTGCTATGGCATGATATAACATCGTATTGTGTGATATGCCTGCTTAAAAGCTATTAGTCAAACTGTAACAACGAAGAACAATTTTAACTATCAGTACAAAACATGATCTGTGAATGTGGCTGCTTGACCTCAGGAAATAAGTTTAATGTTTTCAGGATGACTTGATCTGATGCCTGATTCATCTTTTCATTTCAGTTCATCACATGTCTTCCCCAAGCGGTACGTTTCTCTTTACTTGCCATTGACACTGATTTAAAATATGTTTCTAAAAGCTTTCTCACTTTGTGCGAGAGACTTTTCAATCCAGTCGGGTGACGAGACATAATTTGAAATTAATTTCTAGGAAGTAAGATTTTTGGTTACCAATAAAGGGAGCTTGTATGTAACGCTTGATTGCGGGTTTCTGCGTGACGGACGTTGAGGACCTGTTGGACGTAAGCCTGGGGATCCCATTCTGTCATCACACCTCATGGTTCTTATGCTTTTCAGCCGTCTGTTTCCAAAATGGCGTTGGCCTCACCGACATGTGACATGGTGAAGTATTTACGTCGCTTTTCTCTGGAAAACAGAAATGTAAAGCCTATACATATTTACATAACTCAGACTGTAATGAAATGAAAATGCAGTTACTTTGACCAAAGTCAGACTTTTCATGATCGTTACAGGAATAAACATTTACGTAAATATTAGGAATAAGGGAATATCCTTTAAGGAAATATTAGAACAATTCGTCTTAGAATTTTGCAGTTTCACCACCAGTTGTCATAAACCCCAAAGCTCCTTCGTATACTAATAACAAACCAGAACTAATCAGAACTACCACTTTATTCACAAACAAATGATTTGTGTTTCATAGGCACCATGATATTCCAGTTTTGGACCCGAATGCCTCGCCAAGGTATGGATGTGTTCGATTCTTACTGTTTCAAACCCCCCATGTAAAGCTGTAGAAGATGTCTGTCTGAAAAGGGACCCCCAAGCAGCTGGAGACAGACGGCCATACACGCTTTAGGGCGTTTTCAGTTAAACTTTTCAGTTGGAAGCCCCACAGATCTACTGTAGATATGTTGAGGTATTTAAGTAAAAAATACATTATAAAACAAATAAAAACTGTGAACTTCACAGTGGATTTCAGTATCTGTAAGCAAATAAGTAATGCAGTGACATGCATTTTTTGCCACACTGCTGGTTTAGGTTCCTGCTGCTGGCCCCCAACCTCCTCAGGACGGACAGTGAGGAGAACATCTACCTGGAGGCCAATGGACTCTCTGCCCCCTTGCTGGTGACAATAACTTTTGAAGATTTCCCAGACAGGCGGGTCCAGTTACTCCAGGACACCGTGGAGCTAGGCAATGAAAATGATTACAAGGCTCTCAAGGCCATAAAGGTTTGACCAGCATTATGCATACATTTAGTTAAGCACACTTTTCTCCAAAGTGTGTCACATAGTGTAAAATGTTGTATTCTGTCCATATGAGAACCGATCAATTTAGAGTTCTTACCGGAGCAATTGAGTTGCTACTGGGTCCAACAGCATGGCCTTTACTGCCATCTGAGGTCTTTTGAATGGCTTCATTTTTTCCCCATTTATGCCATGAAATCTTTGCATGCCAGTGAGATCAGTGAGATGTACTGTAAGTCTTGTAAAAAGATCCATCCCAAACCACCACCCTGCTCTCTCCAGCTTCCATCTCAAGGCCTCTCAAGGGACCCTAAATCCAGCACCTATGTGTACTTGACGGTAAACTTCGGCTCCCATGTGGCTGAGAAGGTCCTCATGGTGTCCTTCCATTCTGGATACATCTTCATCCAGATGGACAAGCCGGTCTTCAATCCCGGTGATATGCGTAGGTCGCTCAGAGATTGTCGGCTGCATTAGAACACCCAGCATTTAGAAACGTACATCTTTTAAAAGCTCATTCATTATGTTTCGTTTGACGTCCACATCTCTGGATTTGATATTGTGAATATATACGCATCAGAGAAGAATTTTGATCATCAGACTGAAGATTTAATAACAATTTGACATTATTTGTACTGCTACTTAAGCTATACTACGGTAAAAAAAAAAACGTGTTCCCTTTGTTCAGGAATCATGTTGTCCTGTGTTCTTGGCTTAATGGCGAATCCTGATATGTTGCACATACAGTGATTAGCACTTATCTGAAAGTCACCTTTCAATGAGAGATTTAGCTTCTTTTTTGTCCTGAATACAAAGTGAATTACAGGGCTTTCGTGGCCAGCCCAGAGTTCAAAGCCTTCAACAGCTCCATCTCCATCGATATCCAGGTAGGACACAGTGTTTTAATCCTCAGCAAAGTGGTAGTCTCGCTCCTGGATGATATTTGATCATTTGTCTGTTGTGGCTGGTCTCTTCCAGTGTGACTTGTTGAAAAAATGAATCTAGCGAAACGTGTTACATTGGGGAAGATGTATGATGCTTGGAGAGTTGTTTTTTGTTGTATGGTTGTTTTGTGTTTTTAGAATCCAGATGGTTTGGTAATTCATGGAGTTTCAAGGTCACTTGCTAACAATGGAATCTTCTCAGAGAATTATCAATTACCTGAAATCGCAAGGTAAGGCAAAATAATTCAACAAGCATCTTAATTTTGTATGATTACAAGTGCAGCATATGGCTAAATGATGACGTGCTGGAATAAAATTGGATTTAATCTCGATTTTTTTTTTTTTTTTTAATTTCCTCTACTCATCTTTTGCATAGCGAGGGCACGTGGAAAATTTACACAAGATTTGACAACTGGCCTCAAAACCAGTTCAGCTCAGAATTTGAAGTGAGAAAATATGGTGAGTTCTTCTTATGTGGTCTCATATGTCCTCTGTAAGCGAGACTGAGAAGAACTGCTTATCATTTGAAGGTTGCTGGGTTTCTCAATGTTCTAGAAATGCATCTCATTTTGTGATTGTTTTGTCTTTTTTGTTGCTTTTCAGTGCTTCCAGCCTTCAATGTCACATTGACACCAAACAAGCCTTTCTTCAGCGTGGATGATTCAGAGCTGGTGGTCGAGGTCACAGCAAGGTGAGCCGTCAGATGGTGGCAGCATGTGGCTTAACAAAACAAATCATCTATTGAGACCCAGCCGATGGTGGTGCTTTGCTGGAATTTGTTTTTACCAGATCATTGTCTTAACCCAGCAATAAAGTCGGATTATTGCATATTTTGTTTCAGGTATCTGTATGGCGAGCCAGTTAGAGGGATGGCTTATGTGGTTTTCGGTGTTGATGTGAATAAGGAAAAGAGAAGATTTCCTCATACAGTGAAGTTTGTTGAAGATGTAAGTAGTTTGATGCGAACCTGGAATCCTGGCTTCATTTATGTGAAGGATTTATGCTATCGGAGGAAGTCTTGTGTCCATTTAACTATTAAATGTTTTCAGCCTGTACCTGTACTGTGTGTGACATTTACACCTGTTCTGCCTACCACAGCTAGAAAGAGGCACAGCCATTTTGACGACGTCCGACATACAGAGAACATTTCCGAACATCAGAGAGCTGGTGGGCTGCCCCATTTATGTCAGAGCATCTGTCTTGACATCTTCAGGTGAAGGGCCAACCTGTGATTGAGTCAAACTGAGGGTGGAGTGGCCAAAACCTGACCTTCACACATGTCTCCTCTGTCCCCACCAGGCAGTGACCTTGTGGAAGCTGAGCACTCTGGCATCAAGATCGTGGAGTCTCCTTATGAGATCTCCTTCAAAGATACTTCTCAGTATTTCAAGCCCGGTTTGCCATTTGACGTCATGGTAATCCAGCCCCCGCTGCTGCTTTGGATTATATCACTGAATACCCATAGTGTTCACCTTGTTGCATGTCGTAGGGTTATGTTTAAACAAAAACTTCCACATCTGCCTCCTCGCCCAAGTGCTTGTTTGGTGTGCAGTTTCATTCCCACCCAAATCCGTCCAGGTTCAGGTGACCCATCATGACGGCTCCCTGGCTCCCGATGTCCCATTCAAGCTGACCTTGAATTCGAACACCGTGACGGTCACCTCTCACCGAGGCGTCAGCAGGGTGTCCCTCAACATGCCCCAGGATTCTCAACCTCAGACCATAACTGTGAGCACCGTTTAGACTCATGTGTTTGTATTGAGAGTTTAATTCAAACAGAGAAGGTCATTGCAGCACTGAGGCAATGACATGGTTAACCACCATTAGCTAATGCCTCTGTTCCCTTGATGTTCTTTGGAAAGGCATGTGAATTCTGCCTTTCTAATCCATCAATTTGTTTTTGCCCATTGCCCCCGCTGACTTGTGCGGCACATCCTGTAGGTGGAGACAACAAAGAGTGACGTGAAGGAGGAACACCAGGCCAAACAGCAGCTTGTCGTGCAGCCCTACGTTCCATTTAACACCATGAACCAAAACTACCTGTACATCTCAGGTGGTGCTCAGCGAGTCTCTGTGGGAGATTTCCTCAATCTGGAGCTGCACCTCAGGAACTCCATGGAATCTCACAAAGACCTGATCAAGCACTTCACATATCTGGTGAGCTGTGCCGTTGGCTGTGGTGTTAAGATTATGACTTTGGGGAAAATGCCAACGTTCACTTTCAGCCAGTTTGCCGTGTAGCTGGAGTTCTTCTTTCTTTTGCATCTACAAACTATCAAGTGTGGTCCAGGGTAGCCATTTTTGGAGTGATTGTAAGACCTTTCATCCATCCATCCTACATAGCAGACTTCTCCAGTACAGGGTCACAGTGAGCCTGAGTGTATTCCAGGAAGCACAGGGCACCGGGCAGGGGACACCCTGGACAGGATGCCAGTCCCCTGCAGGGCACCAGCACACACACTAAGGGCAGCTCAGAGATTCCAGTTCACCTAACTGCATTGTTTTGGACTGTGGGAGGAAACCTGAGCATCCAGAAGAGACCACTGCAAACACAGGAGGGTCCTGCAAACGCTGGGAGGTCCTGAAAACTCCATACAGCCCCAGGGGTCGGATTTAAACCCCAAGTACCAGAGATGCTAAGCAGTGTGTCACACCATAGCGACATTGATAGTCATAAATGTATGTTGACATTTGGCCATAGATGAAAATTTGATATCAATGGTATGTTTAATTCAGTTCAATTTATTTTTATAGTGCCGCTCACAACACGGTTGCTTCAAGGCATTTAGCAGTGGCAATTACAATATACATTGATGAAAAAGGAAAATCCCAGAAGACAGCTTAAGAGAGAAAGCGAAAACTCCTCAGCAAGGAGGAAAAAAAAACTCTTGGGGTCCAAGGTCAACTGGCCCCCCACCCCTTAGGGCCTGCTGACGTTATACAGAGCAGGGAAAGAAATATGAACAATACACATATTCAAAGAGTAAATTACAGTCCAGTCCATCATCTGTGAGCATGTTCAACAATCTGACCCTCGAACATCTTGTTTGTAGCCACATTGTTTCTAAGTTGGATGGTGCCCATGGCAAGCACCATCCAGACATGTGAGGAGGAATAGAAAGTATGTGAAGTCAGAACGGATGTTTGTGCCTTGATGGCAAGCACTAAGGACCACAAGGGCATGTGTAGCAGCACCGGTCGTCAAAATTACGGTGTGTTAAGTTGCAGATAAGCTATAAAATTTTTCACTCATCCAAGCCCTCGCTTCCTTAAAGCAGTTAGCTAAGGTGACAAAAGACATAGCTGAAATATAGACCTGGATGTCATTAGATTGGTGTGAAAGTTGACATTATGTTTTCTTATTATACTACCCATCATGTACAGAGAGAACAATATGGGTCCAAGCACTGACCCCTGTGGTACTCCAAATTTGACTGGAGACACTGATGAAGCTGAACCAGTATTACAGATCTGAATGCAGTGAAAATGATTAGTTAAATATCCAAGGTGAACCACTTAATCACTAGTCCAGACAAGGTGACTTCTAATTCAAGCCTACGCAGCAAAACAGAATGGTCAACTGTGTCAAAATCAGCAGTAAGTTCAGTTTCTTCTAAAATCCGTGTTGTAGAAGTAGTGTCGTTGCTGTGGTTTTGGCAGAAGCTGTTAATTATTTTCATCGAAATGTAGCTGAAGTTGAGCTGCTACAATTAAATTTTTTCTACGTTTTTTTTTTCTTTAACCCCCCCCCCCACACACACACACACTTTTAGACGTAAATGTTGGGGGGGGTTGCTTTTCTTATTGTCGATACGATTAAAAGAGTAAGCTGAGCGAGCGCTTTTGATATCGCTGCAAGCTATCAGACCACGCCAGCTTCCTGACGTCCTGAAGATTTCCATTTGCACTATCCTACAGCAATCGTGTTTCAGAGACCGTTTGTCATCATTAAACCACGGGGAGAATACGACAGCACAGGAGCGTTACGTAGGTTATGATACGGGATCGGTTTGATTTAGCCCTTCCCTCATCTGTGTTTGATTTGCTTACAGGTGTTAAACAAGGGCAAGATCATCGCTGCGGACCGTGTGCCCATGACTGGCCAGCTAATCACCAGCATCCCGCTGACCATCACCCCAGAGATGATGCCGTCCTTTCGCTTCGTGGCCTTCTACACTCTGCCCTGGCTGGGCCTCTCAGAGGTGGTGGCTGACTCAGTTTGGGTGGATGTGGAGGATGGCTGCATGGGGGTGGTGAGTATTCGGTCATGGCGTGTGCAGCGGTGGAACGAGGCCACCAGAGGAACTTCATTCAAAACATACCAAACATGTGACTGACTGCTGTATTCAGGGCCCAATGACTGACCACAGGATGTTTCATTGACACGTTTGGGAAAAAAATCAAGAGAAAGATGCTCGGATGATCACCTAACTTCAAGACAGACTTTACTTTTAATTCTTGTCTGCAGGTGAAAATCAGCGAGGCGGACAGAAGCAATAAACCTACTTACCGGCCAGGGCAGTCCTTTGACTTTGAGATCAGAGGTGACCCTGGAACCAGGGTGAGCCTGCTGGCTGTGGATAATGCCGTGTTCCTCGTCAACAACAGGCACAGTTTGACCCAAAGCAAGGTGAGTGCGCAGTCCTGGAACACGAGCTGGGCCTGCAGGGTGGAAAACAGTGGGAGAAGAATACTGGACTTCCTGTCTGAGACACCATCCACTGATCAGGCTAACTCAGGGGCTCTTTTGATTAATGGCGCCAAGTGCCGAACAGCTTCGTTATTCTTCTGTAAGCTGAATGTGTCTGATGCACAAAAGAGGCTAAAGACAGGTGATGAAGATGGAGTAGGATGTAGCTGGACACAGAGGCTCCACAATCTACTTGAGTAGTTCTACATTTTTGGTGCCTGGCTGGGTTTTTCTGTGACGCCTTGGGGTGGAGTCTCTAGTGTTGACATCAGAGCCACATTGCTCTTCACGCTCTTCTGTTGGCCCAGCTTCCTGCCGGCCGATCCCCAGCCCCGCCTCACTTCTGGTGTTGTTTCGCCTCATCATTTGTCCCCCGCCTTCCTTCAGTTGTGGAACGTGGTGGAGCGTGGCGATATTGGCTGCACCCGTGGAGGAGGTCGTGACAGCCTGGGAGTGTTCAGCGATGCTGGTCTCCTGTTCCACTCCAACAATGCGAGGGTGACAGACGCAAGACAAGGTAGAGCAGGAAGCAGGCACTTCAAGGGTCAAGCCAGGCGTTTTCCCAGTCTGAGTCTGTCTGCATTTTGTTCTCGATCTGTTGCAATGGTTCAAGGGTTGCGTTTGTGGGGATTTGTGGGGATTTTTGGATCAATTCCTTCTCTGTTTGCTTGAGATGAGATAAAACCGCAAGAGTGCATTCCCAACCAAAAAAACCATCCTATCTGCAGTAGGTCTGGTTTGTCTGAAATAGGAATGATGCAGTCAGCTTTTTCCAGAGTTTTGCAGTTTTGTATTCACTGAAGTAAGTCTGATAACTCTGGTCAACAACAATGGTGTCCCAAGGATTGTGATGGGTGTTCATAATACTGAATCCAAATACCAGGTCCCCAGCCTTATACCCTGTGATGAACTGGCATCCCATCCAGGGTGTACCCCAGCCTCGTACCCTGTGATGGACTGGCATCCCATCCAGAGTGTACCCCAGCCTCGTGCTCTGTGATGAACTGGCATCCCATCCAGGGTGTACCCAGGCCTTTTTTCCTGTGATGGAGTGGCATCCCATCCAGGGTGTACTCCAACCTCGTGCCCTGTGATGGACTGGCATCCCATCAAGGGGGTCCCCTGGTTTATGTCCTGTAGTTCAGCTCCAGGCTCTCCCTGTCCTGGATAAGTGGCCATGGAGATGGATGGAGTCTCTGAAACGGATTCTGCCACATCTTTATTACAACATTGACCTGGTCCCAGGGACAGATATGGAGTCACAGGTTTCTCTGCTGGTGCAGAATATTTCCCACAGTGAACACCCTGAACCTGCTCTCGCCTGAGCTGTTTTGGTTCCTGGGTCATGCCTCATTATTTTAACACTGTTCTATCAGGTACTGTGGGGCTTTAGCGTAACCTGTCCAGTTGACCGATCACTGAGCCAGTGGATGACTAAATTTTTCGTGGCCTCTGCTGCCTTGGATATTTCCCATGGGTTGCTCAGGGTCTAACCCAATATTCAGTCTAAACTTAATATTCTGCTTTCCATTACATATCACATGTTATATGCGTCAAGCTAACGGCAAGCATGTACTGGATAAGCTGCTGATAGACGGTTGGACAGCACAATTAAAAACTGTGTAATTGTTCTTTTTTCCACTGCCCACCTGCAGGCATTAAGTGTGTCAAGCAAGCCAGGAGGAGACGTTCTACCAGGGTCTTACAGAACAGGTCTGCCCTCGGTGAGTGGTAGGAAATTCCAGAATGAAGGTGAAGCCAAATGGCACAGTGTGGCTAACACTGGGGGCTGCCCAGGGGGTGTGTGCTAATCATATGTGCATGCATTTAGGGAGGTGCCATGGTGGGGTGATTTAAAATATCATCTGCAAGATGGATACATCATGAGGAAAACTTATGCGTCCAAGCAATCCTAAATGGATGTCCAGCAGAAAATGTTCTGGTTTCAAACAATAACGTAGGAGGGACTGGGTAGTGGGTTAGAGATATTTAAGTCACCTCGTGAATGCAGAGTCCCAGTTCCATGCTGTACAAATTCAGCATTACCAAGAGGACCTGCAAACATCTCCCAGGGTTTGTGACTCTTTCAAAGGGGCAGATGATTCATTTGCTTGCATGGAACTGACAAGTTGCATACGCAGCACGTGAGTGGTGGATGAGATCATCTTCAGAGCTTTCCTTACAGTACGTCTAATTCACAGACTCACCGCATATAATGCTGATATTTTGCAGACTGAAATGCGCTTGTTAAATATTTCCATTCCGTCACACCAGAGGACCAGTACAACGACGGCACGCTGCGGAGATGCTGTCAGGATGGCATGCGAGAGATCCCCATGGACTATTCCTGCGTCCAGCGATCACACTACGTGGTGGAAGGGTGGGAGTGCGTCCGGGCTTTTCTGCTCTGCTGCTCCCAGTACCGAGGAGAGGAGCTGGACCACGTGGCCATGCCCGGCCCCAGGACCACCACCGTGACTTCTACCATATCAATGCAGGCACACCAAATTCCCATACTACAGGCTCGGGTGCCAAACCTTGCTAGAAGATTTAGGATGCATTCACCAGTGCTCAAAAGTGATGAGTTAGGTGATTAGACCAACGATGTCATGTCTTTTCAATGCTTTGGGCGATCTGATGTCTCTATTGCAAGGATTCACATAAGTGATATGTGCAAATGGACTGTTATAGCTTGTTAACGCCTCATTTTGTCTGGTTATGTCTGTTAGAAAGGTCTCACGTAGCTACGCCAGTACATGAGAATAAAAAAGAGGAAGAGGAAGACGAAGAAGACGGCACATTTAATGAGCATGATGTCTATGTGCGCTCAAAGTTCTTCCAAACCTGGCTCTGGAATGAAATCAGTCTGCCACACAGTCCATCAAATGGCCACAGAGATGGGTAGGGCACCGTTTAACATCCACACAACCGCGACGTGCTGAGACCGAAGGAGGAATATTCCTAGTTGTTATAGTGTAATCACTGCACACTGTGGCTGGGTGTTGGCTGGTCAATGAAAAAGAGGCCCAGATGGCCAACATGAAGCTTTTGACTTTCTTGAGATTTGTAGTGTATCCCAAGACTAAAGAATGACCAGGAGAAATTATGTTTTTTGCAACAAGTGCAGTGCAGGACGTGCTGATCTGAAGCAGAGAGGGAAGAGAGTGTCAAGTGAAGAGGGTAGGAAGGAGCAGAGAGTTAGAGGCTTCGTTTAACAGAACTGGTCAGGGGGAGGGAAGGTGGAGCAGATAGAGGCAGAGTAGGAAGACGGGGAGAAGATCCTGGTCCAGATGAGGGTCCCTCTGTGTTTGTGCTTGGTGGACTCGCTGATATTTACACAAGTAGGGTCTTCACACCACAGGCCTAGATGCTTGGAGGTAGACACAAACTCCTTCGTAGTGCAGATCCAGATGGAGTGAATTTCAGACTAAAATACTCTCACTGTAAGCTGGCTCGTTCAGATTGGACAAAGTCACTTCAAGCCAGAAGAGACTTCAGCTGAAGGATTGGACAGCAAAGTGTTTCACCGGTTCACGCGTGTTTCCTGTCTCAGTTTCTGTTTCTTACGGCCCTTCCCTCAGACTGGCGTCGTATACTGTGCAGTCAGCCCTACCTGATTCAATCACGGAGTGGGGAATTCTCGCCATTGGGTCATCGCCCACCAAAGGTAGTCATTCCCCTGTTTGACGGCCAGTAGAGGTTGACTGGATTCATATCATCTGTAGAGTCGCAGTGCTACAGAAGCTTTGTAGAACAGTCGATAAACAGGATTTTGTCTGGTATAAAGGCTTGATACTGTGTCTTCTTCCTGTATCTATCTTCGTGCTGTGGTAAACAGTTTCTTAGTATGATGCTGTCCCCTGGAATGTCTGTGTCTGCAGGTTTCTGTGTAGCGAAGCCCTATAACATCATAGCCAGGAAGCACTTCTTTGTGGACCTGCGGCTGCCGTATTCTGTAGCCAGGAATGAGCAGGTGGAGGTCAAAGCAGTCCTCCACAATTACAGCGACAAGGACCTGGAGGCAAGCCTACATCCACGCCGTGTTTTCAAGCCTACAT
>JAACJT020000075.1:3252025-3265129 GCA_009936485.2 Gymnarchus niloticus
AGCCTACATCCACGCCGTGTTTTCCAGCCTACATCCACGCCGTGTTTTCCAGCCTACATCCACGCCGTGTTTTCAAGCCTACATCCACTCCGTATTTTCAAGCCTACATCCACGCCTTGTTTTCAAGCCTACATCCACTCCATGTTTTCTTGACCCTCTCCACACCTTCTTGAGTGTGGTGTCATCTGTTTTCAGGGCATAACATCTCTTCATTCCATCTCGAATCCACTGCTCCTAACAATCATGAATTTCAATTTTAATCAGAAGAAAGATTTTTCCTAGTGGTGCCTTCTGGTCAGGATGAGAATTAGCCATGAAGTTGACGATTCAAAATCATGATGTTGGCAGCATTTTATTTTCATAACAACAGTAAGTTGCTATGGAAACAGACCTTTTCAGGAGGGACTTCTTCCCACAAACAAGCATCACTCAGATGATCTGTGTACATCACCCTTACAAAGGTCCAGTGGCAGTCGTCAGTCTCTGCCATTCTCCTCTAGGTCACCGTGATCCTCTGTAAGACCACCGATATCTGCAGTGTGGCCTTCACGGAGGATCACCGGCAAGTGGTGAGTGTCCGTGCACAGTCCTCGAGGGCCATCCCATACACCATCATCCCGCTGAAGGCCACAGAGCTGGAGCTTGAAGTCAAGGCCCTTGGCCATGGTTTCAGTGGGCAGGACGGCGTGAGGAAGAGGCTGCGTGTTGTGGTGAGTCCCACAGTCTCACGTTTATTTGGTCTCGATCTCTCTACCTACTGAACTCTTGTTTCTGGAAAAAACAGTAACCGTTTGGAATAAAGTTGAAGTCATCCTTGATGACTGACATTGTCAGTGTTAAGTCTCCTGCGTTGTCAGTGAAATCATGCTTGTTTCTTAGTTTCTGTCTGGCCAATCAGGCTCCTCTTTCCATATGAAAGAAACAACAGGATTGGAAAACGTTAACTTTGTGTCCCTCCTCCTTTGCATGTCTTTTTCTATACCTTCAGCTGGAGGGAGTACAGAAGACCAAAGTTCAAAGTTTTGTTTTAAACCCATCACTCAAAGGGGACAAGGGTGGGCATTTCCTTCCTTTTTAACCATTTATTTCAAATTTTCAGAATATTTTACACACTTCATTTTTTTTTTTTATTCTGAATTGTCATATTCTCATGATTTCTGTGGAAATGCTTCTAGATGGGAATCAACTGATAAGGATTTCCAACATCAAGGTGGATTCAGTGGTTCCTAATTCCATTCCTGAGACGTACATCAATGTCAGAGGTAAACCCTTCAGAAAGAGTCATGGAATCTTTAGTGTCTTCTATGGGTACAGGCTCCAGTCTCGGCATGCTTATGAAAGAGGGATGGACGGGTGAGAAGGTGTTACTGAGCTGGACTAGATCTCCATATTATTCTGCGTTTATCCTGGGTCACGTCCTGGCCCCTGTAGGCAGTGTGCTGGCCGACACCATCGACAACTCCATCAGCGATGACTCCTTGGCCTCGCTGCTCCGCATGCCAGGGGGATGCGTGGAGCAGAACCTGGCCAGCATCACGCTGCCCCTCATCGCCACGCACTACCTGGACCGGGCACGGCAGTGGGAGAGCGTGGGGGTGCAACGGCGTCTCGATGCCGTCACGTACATCCGGAAAGGTGGGGAGTGGCTGTGCAGGGATGGTGCAGGGCAAAAGTAAAACACAACAGCTCTTACTGGCTCTTCATGACATGACGAATGAGCAGACAGGTGACACAGCTGCTGGGGGGACAAGGCCAGGGCTTCAGAGTCTCTTTTAAAGGGAAAGGCTGTTGGGGGGACAAGGCCAGGGCCTCAGGATCTCTTTTAAAGGGAAAGGCTGCTGGGGGGACAAGGCCAGGGCCTCAGAGTCTCTTTTAAAGGGAAAGGCTGCTGGGGGGACAAGGCCAGGGCCTCAGGGTCTCTTTTAAAGGGAAAGGCTGCTGGGGGGACAAGGCCAGGGCCTCAGGGTCCCTTTTAAAGGGAAAGGCTGCTGTCTCTGTTCACCCCCATTTGCTTATACAGTAGCTCTGAACACATCATCAGATACCCCTGGTAACTGTTTCATTTCACCAGTCAACCATCTGCCCTGCAGGGTATGAAAAACAGCTTTCATATGCCAGAAAGGACAGCTCGTACCCACCATACCGGAACGAAGGCTCAAGCACATGGTAACTCAAGTCTTACTGCAACGGGGCCTAAACTGAGGCAGACTCTGGTCACTGTGTTCAATGCCAGTTACCCAGTAACTTGGCAAATACTTTATTAATGTTCTATTCTAAACAGTAAAGGTAATGAATTCATAAAATGACTTTGTAGCTTTATATTCTGCTCGATGTTATAATGAGAGTTAATAAATAGTAACTGCCGAGCAAATTAAACGGCAAGCCGCCACCTTCTAGGGTAACAGCATACGTGGTGAAGGTCTTCTCCATGGCGTACCCCATAATAACTGTGAACCAGAAGCACGTGTGCGGCCCCCTGCTCTACCTGCTCAAGCAGAAGCAGCATCCAGACGGCTCCTTCAAAGAGGACAATCCCGTCTACACTGCCGCCATGACAGTAAGCTGTGCAGACGACTCTGACTGGCTGCCTTCGTAAAGCTGGCGTTAACCACATACTGCTGGAAAATGTGTCTTCCTGTTCCCCTTGCCTCCCCCATCTAAAGAACAACTGTTATATTCCATATGTGACCGTGCTATTAAGTTGAACGCCGAGATGATCAGTAAATTGTATGAGGTTGTCTCCAAAAGCATTCCAGATTCGAATCCCACCTTTGTTCATGTATATTCACCTACCAGCAAGCCATAACACATACTCACTCTGACCCTGTTCAACCATAAATATGTGCCGGAATTATGCAACTCTCCACTGTCCCACCCTATTTCTCCATGTTGTTTTGACTGCAGGGAGGGGTGCAGGGGAAGGAGTCTACAGCCACGCTCACAGCCTTTGTCTTGATAGCAATGTCGGAAGCCAAAGCTGTAGTGGACTGCCATGAATCTGGCCTTTCGACGGAGGTGACTGCTGCCATCCTGCTTCATTCACAAACACAGGAAGTGTCATGGTGGATCTTGAAGATCGGCACAGATGGCTTACTGAGGGCCTGTCTTTCATTTAACTGCTCACTCTTTATTGGCAAGAGCACATTATTCCTTCCTGCGGTCTTCTGTTTTCTTGTGAGCTTTTAGTTCAGAGTTAGCAGTCTCAGGGTTAACATCCTCAGAGTTAGCATGCTTATGGTTAGCATGCTCAGGGTTAGCAGTCTCAGGGTTAATATCCTCAGGGTTAGCATGTTTATGGTTAGCATGCTCAGGGTTAGCAGTCTCAGGGTTAATATCCTCAGAGTTAGCATGCTTATGGTTAGCATGCTCAGGATTACAGGGTTGCCAACTCTCACGCTTTTGGTGTGAGACTCACACTTTCAGGTCCTTTCTTACACTAACAAACATCTAACAACTGTAGCACGGAGGCAAAATCTCACGCCAGCCACCAGGCCAAAGTTGGCAACCCTGGGATTAGCGGTCTCAGGGTTAGCATCCTCAGGATTACCATTCTCAGGGTTAGCATGCTCTTTCTCAGCGTTTATATACATTCATTGATTGTCTGGGCCATGCGTATATTTTAGTACTTGTGTGTCTACGTCGATTACCAGTCTTTACTTGTTTGTTTGTTGTTTTGGGCATTCCTCTCACCTGTCTTCTAGAACGGAATGAAAAAATCCGCAGCCTACCTGAGGAATCAGCTGCCGCGGCTGAGCAGGCCTTATTCGGTGGCCATCGTGGCGTACGCTCTGGCCCTGACAGGTGAAGACAGAGCCTTTCTGAGAGACCAGATGCAGAGGGCTGCGTCTGTAGGTAACGTATTTGCAGGGACTGTGGGCGTCTGCTAGGAAGCTAACACTCTGCGACTTCCCTTAATGCTGACTTGGATTTCCGTTCGCAGTAAAAAAAAATTCAAGAAGTTATGGTAATTAAGGTGTATCCTGCGATGGGCTGGCCCTCTGTCCAGGGTGTCCGCAGCCTTTTGCCCTGAGATGTCAGGGATAGGCTTCAGGGCCAACCTGTCACCTACATAGGACTTTGTAGCTTGGGAAATGGAAGGATGGACGGATGGTTATTAAGGATGCAACTCACACACCCACTCAGGCCAAACGTGTTTCAAACCAGATTTAGAGTCAGGAAGAGAGGGAGTACTAAGTACCAAGCAGTACTAAGAGTATCGATTTAGTATCATGGGGGTTTGATCTCAGTCGGGATCTGATCCTATAAACTCCTGCTCACAGATGTAACTCACTGGGCAGACTCAGACAACTCCCTCTTCACCCTGGAGGCCACTGGCTATGCGCTACTCACCTATGTGAAACTGGGGCAGGTGGATCTGGCGGGTCCCGTCTTCCACTGGCTCAACGACAGACGCAGAATTGGCGGCGGCTATGGCTCTACGCAGGTTCTCATTCATCTGGATGTTTCACGTAGATCTTAATAACTAGATAAACTGAGGAAGCATGGGCATCTGAATGATCTCACTGTCCCGAGAGCTGGTCCCGTGTCTCACATCCTCCGCCTGCCTCCCCAGCCCACCATGGTGGTACTGCAGGGTCTGTCAGAGTACCTGATCACGAAGCCCCCTCCTCAGGACCTCAGGCTTAACGTGGCCTTAAGCATACGTGGCCGCAGGGACACTAACTGGTCTTTCGACCCCAAGACTGCCTACATCGCTCGGAGCACCAAGGTAGCGTAACAAGGAAATTAACGGGTCCTGTGTATTTAGGGTGAGCAGACAGTCAGTTGGTTCGCTGCTTATTGATTGGTTTTTATATTCTCTGCTTCTTGGTTTGTTATTAACTCTTGGATTCGGTTTCCATTTTCGGTCCTCTGTACAATTTCCGTTTATGTTAACGATCGCTTTGCCAGTGTTTATATCAAAAGCAATTGATACTACATGATTAAAATGTAACTTTTGTGAAAGCACCTTTGTTCCTCTATAATAATTTCCAATGATATGTTATATTCCATACTTTATTTCTGTTGTCACGTAGACGACTTTGACCGAAGAATTTACAGTGGTAGCCTCTGGGAAAGGTCAAGGAATCCTGGAGGTATTTTGACCTCTCAGAGCCAGTGAGCTCATTCTTCAACCAAAATATCTGGCTCTTGTGATTGAAGAGACCCAGTGACCTCTGTCTTCATGTCCCCTGTCACCAGATTGTGACGGTCTACAACGAGCTGCCCGATGAGCAAAACAACGAAAACTGCAAGAATTTTGAGCTGGAGCTCTCGATAAAAGAGGCCAGTGACGGTACATGTCTGTTTAAATCCCTTGGAAATTCAGAATTCTGTCCATGAAGGACGGTCTCCTCCTTTATGTCAGGCCTCATTCTTTCCTACATAATGAAATGTAATAAACCAACGCTGTCATTCTTGTTCTTCCTTCAAGGAAGAACTTCCCCAGATAGCGAGCGATTATACCGACTCGACATCAATGTGAGGTGAGGAATCCCACAAATGAAAGATCGTTTTAATGATATTACCTCCTCTGCTACAAAAACATGGAAAGAAAAGCACCATTAATTATTTAAAGGGCACTGAGCTTTTGAAATTATGCTGCTGTTCCAATGAAAACCAAAATCTTATTGTTGCCTTCTTTGTATTGCCGATAATTTGAAAATTCATTCAGTTTACAACTTGATTTCACGCACAGCAGCATGTCTCTTGGTAACAGGATCATCTTTTGACTGGTACCCAGTCTTTCATATGCTGCAGCCTCCCCCTTTGTTTATCTTTCACAGTATTAAAGAGATTTCATGCTGATAACAGATCCCTGGAAAAAGGCTCTCTGTCTCTTACACCTTTTAAAGTCAGCTTTCCCTTTCTGTTTCTAACTCTCCTCCCTTCAATGTTATCAGGGCACTGGGACAGAGTGAGGTCAGGATGGCTGTTTTGGATATCACCCTTCCCACTGGGTTCGTCCCTGAAACCAAAGATCTTGAAATGGTAACCATGGTGACAGTAAAACGGTCAGATCTGAAAGCATTTACTTTATTAAAGTGCTCAGCAAGCATGCAGCATAATTTTCCTCATCCATTATGGCTGAGGTTAGACCCCTTGCCCATCGCTCTATCCTCTACCCTTCCAGTTGGCCAACTCAGTGGACCGCTACATCAATAATTTTGAGATTGTGGATGGTTTGAGTGACAGGGGATCTCTCATCATCCACCTCTTCAAGGTAACTATGACAACCACAGGCCTTCACCTCCATGCCCTGGGGGCTGCTGTTGGTTGGTTGGCTCTCTGTTTAATCTGCTCGTGATCAGACCGAACTCGTTCAGTAGCCTCCTTCCAGTAGAGAGCCGACAGGCGTTCAGTGTAACCTGGTGATCCTCCACGACCTTCCAGAAGCAGTAAAGACCTACAGATGTTAGACATTGTATTTCTCTTAGAGTTAAACGTTAGATGTTTTACCTTTTTCTGGCTTTATTTTGTAAAATTTCTGTGTTACATCTGTGTTGTTTGTTTTGATTATACTGTAAGTATAAATGTTTCATTCTCTGATACCATTAAAATATAGCATAATGAAAGGCAAACACTATAGAAAATGTTTTAGATTTCTGTTGTTATAATATCGATGGCTGAAAAACACCAGTCAGTACAGTGGAGTTAACGAGCAGATATTTTGCTCATTCTGTCTTAATGAATGTTAGTATTAAGGAATGGATGACAGATGTCACTGTGGCTTCAGTGCATCTCTCTGAAAAGACTGTGCTGAAAATGTCATTTTCAGGTATCAAACACACAAACTGAGACCATCTCCTTCAGGTTACAGCAGAAGTTCAATGTGGGGCTGATCCAGCCTTCTTCAGTCACCGTCTATGAATATTACAACACAGGTGAAGAACGTGATGACCTGTTTTGGGGTGACGTCGCTCTTTCGAGTAGGACACGTGGCCCGTACTGGTACTGGGCTTCTTAGCGTTTGGTCCATTTAAAGAATATTTACCTAGAAAAAATTTTAAAAACACATGTGGTGTTCGATCAGTTAGAAGATGGACTGCAAGCTAGTGAAGCGTGTTTATAAAACAAGGGCTTAGTATCTCATACGGGGAAGAGCAGGCGGGCGGACGGACGGACGGACGGACGGACGGACGGACGGATGTTTGGATGGATGTTTGGATGGATGTTTGGACGGACGGACGGACGGACGTTTGGATGGATGTTTGGATGGATGTTTGGACGGACGGACGGATGGACGGATGGATGTTTGGATGGATGGGCGGATGTTTGGATGGATGTTTGGATGGATGTTTGGACGGACGGACGGATGGACGGATGGATGTTTGGACGGACGGACGGATGTTTGGATGGATGTTTGGACGGATGGATGGACGGATGGATGGACGGATGTTTGGATGGATGTTTGGACGGACGGACGGACGGATGTTTGGATGGATGTTTGGATGGATGGACGGATGTTTGGATGGATGTTTGGATGGATGTTTGGACGGACGGACGGATGGATGGATGTTTGGATGGACGGACGGATGTTTGGATGGATGTTTGGACGGACGGACGGACGGATGTTTGGATGGATGTTTGGATGGATGTTTGGATGTTTGGACGGATGTTTGGACGGATGTTTGGACGGATGTTTGGATGGATGGACGGATGGATGGATGGTTCACGTGTGAGCAGAAGGGTGGATATACGTCATGTATAAATAGGTCACGGGCAGATTGGGGCAAAGTAAGGTGTAGAAGTGTGACTGGTTAACACAGCAATGTGTGAAATGGAAAACATAAAAATAATCAATCCTGCGAATAAAGAATCAGGAGGACAGTGGGGTGAAGGAAAAGAAACTAAAAAAGAAAGTGAAAAGATGATGATACGTAAGAACGAGGCTGTGAGAAGACGGCAGCACAGGGCTGTGTCACTTTAGTCAACGTCGTTTTGTTTACTAGGGTCTTTTGTTTACTACTTTACTTATTAGTTATTATACTAATTACTTATTAGTACCAAAATTGACTTGCACAGGTCACACAGCCATACAGTGAGGCATTTCATATGCAGTGACAGTAAGCAGGATGAGTCTCCGTGCTCGGCTTGTGTTAACCGTCCGGCTGTGACTGACGCTTGTCTTTCAGAACATCGATGTGTGAAGTTCTATAGTCCACGGGTAGAAAAGGCTGAACTGCAGCAGCTCTGTGGGAAGGAGACTTGTCGCTGTGCGGAAGGCGAGTCTGTGTGTACAGCCGTGTCTGGGGGTGTGGGTCTGTGTAACACTGTGTGTGTGTGTGTACGGCCGTGTCTGGGGGTGTGGGTCTGTGTAACACTGTGTGTGTGTGTGTGTGTGTGTGTTCATAGCTGTGTCTCTGTGTGCGTCTGTGGGTCTGTGTACTCCTCCACATATATCCGTGTGTGGTTTTGTGTGACAAGAACATTATAAAAACATTGTTTTTGGGTTTAAATATTTTCATTTATTATCGTCCATTTTTACGTGGAATTTCACGCGGTTTCACAGTTTATCATTATCCTTACAATCTTTGTCATCTCCTTTTCAGGTGACTGCTGTGTCTCAAAGCAACACAACCAGCCCATCACCGTCTTCATGAGAAATGATGCAGCCTGCGATGGCATCTACCACAGTAAGTTTATCACACGGTCTGAGGTTTAAGAGGCTGAGCTTCAGAGAACCGTGCCTGGGTAATACGGCACCTGTACGGCATCGCCGGTTCTAAAGCTCCACCTTTTGACATTTTTAATACGCATGCTTGGATATTGTCATTAGCTGACATGTCATCACAAGATCTTGTGGCCTTGTCACCTCATCGACACACGCCCTGCTCCTGCAGCGTATAAAGTTGGAGTCTCCAAAGTCAGCAGGAGTCAATATGACAGATTTGAAGTGGAAATCAAGCGGGTCATCAAAGAAGGTAAGATTTATTCTTCCTGAACCTTGTCATACGACGTGATTATGCAGAAGTGTGGCTTTGTGTGAATGCCACCGGCTGGGTAGTACGCACCAAATGTAAACGATCTTAGAACTCATTCAGTGCTTCTTTTATTTTTAGGAAAACATATCGGCGTTCGGGCAACGGATAAGTTAATCTTCATATCCCATGCCGGGTGTCGCAGCGGTCTGGACCTGCAGGAGGGTGGAGATTATTTGATCATGGGACCTCCTGAGGATGTTTGGTATCAGGAAGCTGACAGCAACAGGTGAAGTGGGGAATCCCAGTTAGGGATTATAGCTGAACACGTCTTTGAACACAAGGCTGAGGTCAGTGGAGAACGACAATCTGCCAGCACATGTGTTTGACTGGTCTAGGCTTCTTAAGCCCCTGTGTTACTAGGCATTCTGCTAGCCTCCCACAGCCAGACATACGGTTCTGCTGCAGTGTAACACTGGAGTGGAATCTGGGTCTGGGTATATCCCATTTTAAACCCCGTGCTTCCCGAGATACATGTAGGATGACTGGGACTCCGTAATGGAAGCCATTTTACAGCTGGATGGAAACCTAAATAAATATACTAACAGACTGACTGCTGTGTGTCTTAAAGAATCGTAATTCTCCATAGAGACAAACCTGTCTTATTCTCTCTCTAAAAGAATCGTAATTCTCCATAGAGACAAACTTGTCTTATTCTCTCTCAGGGTCTCCTACGTCCTGGGAAAGAGAACGTGGGTGGAGCGCTGGCCAACCGAGGCCGAGTGCCAGGGCGATGCCATGCTCCAAGAGACGTGTGCCCAGCTGGAGGAGTTTGCAGTCGGCATGCTAGAGAGGGGCTGCCAGTCTTGAGAAACCCGCCGCACACCCTCCCAAGACACTGAGGGAGGTGGGGGCAGGGTTATGGAATGCAGGGTCCCAGGAAATTCCCAGGATCATTTTAAGTGGAACGTTGCACAACTATTCCAGACTAAAAGGAACTTGTACTGTATGTTAACAAAACATTACAATTAGAGTTTTTGTTAGTGTGAGTTATTCTGGGTGCCATTTTACACACAAGCCTGATTTAAATCCCGTGTTGAGGCCGTGTTGAGGCGGCATGTCCTTACAGGTGTGGAACGTTGTTAAGCTTAGGCCATTTCTCATTATTCAAATGAAAACATGCCTTTCTGTGTACTAGACTAAATCACTATAAAGTTCTGTTGTCACAAAGTACATATTAAAGGCCTTTCAGCACATTCGAAATGCAGCATGTACAATTGTTTCTAGGAGCTGAAAGTTTGAGTGTATAACCCCAGTCCATTGGTCTGTACTAGTCAGGTGTAGGACTGACTTTAAAATTCTTCATCTTTCATATAACGAACATGAAAGTCCAGCACTTGCCTGCTTGACTGATCTGATTGATGCCTCTAGTCCAAACTGTTCACTTAGATTGCAGATTTCAGGTTTCTTTCCCACTCCACGTATCAATAAGATTACTTCTGACACTAAAGCCTTTACTTACGAGACCCCTGGATTAAGGAACAGTCTTACAGGTTATGTACGGGATGCTGAGCCGCTCTCGGTCTTTAAATCACGAGTGAAGCCCGGCTACTTCGGTCTAGCTTAACCCACACCTTGTTACACAGCACACCGTAATTCTGGCTGCCGATGCTGTGACACATACCCATGTGGGCCTCTGTGTTTACCAGTAAGGCTCAAGCATGCATTCTGACCAATATCACGTTCCACGTTGGGTACCATTCATGTTGGATGCGTTATTAGTCCTACGGATCCAAGTGTGACATTGTTAATGTGGTCTATAAACCAGAAGATCTCGACCGGCTCGTAGATGATGGAACTGACCTTGATTTATCCCTTGAATGCATAACGTTCTTGTATCGTTCCCTGCTGCAGAATGTATAACGATGGTATGTCCCACGGTGGGTGACCAGTTTTCTCCTCACTCAGGAGTTTTTGGTTCCTCTCCTTCACTGTCCCCTAGACGTTTTCTTTTTTCATCAATGAACATTATAGTTACCAGACATTCTTTATTTACCGCTGTCGAATTTATTCAGGAGTCTTACCCTCCTCAGTGCGTACAGAAAGTGCAGACCTTGATGTGCCTTCTTGGCTAGAGAGCAGGTGTTGAGAGTCCAGGTCTTCCTGAGAAAGGCTCCTCACTCTTTCCACCATGAATCCCTCAAAGGGCAGTGGCTCTTAATAAAGTCGATAAAATAAACCAGACCTTGGGTTACAGAAAAGCTACAACTGGGTCAGGGTTGGCCGTCAGGCCTGGACGCAATTACTGAGAATGAAGAGTACAAAACACTGTCACACGGGAGTAAGAAACTTGAGATTTATAAGTTATGCTTTGTGGATACCCAAGGCTATCGAAACAACGCACTGTGAATCTGGCGCTAGATCAGTGAAGCTTCTGCTCGTAAGTCTTGGGCCATTTAATTGTCATTCAGGATCAGTGGGTGAAATTAGACTACAATGACAATTTATCAGTAATTGTTGTTTCATTCCAGTGAATTCCACAAAGAGGAATTTTTTTTTTTTTTTCCCCAAAACTGCATTTATAAATGGAAGACTAACTCCCCCTACTGGCAGCCTTTTCTGCGACATTCTGTATGTTCATTGGTCCCTTCTGACGGTCTTTTGTACTCGTCATAATTAATAACATATCTAACTATAGCTGGGCAGTCAGCAGAACAACATCCTCGTCCAATACTCGGGGCCGTTTCTGAGAAGCTCTGCTGACTACCCAATAATAAGCCTCCTTACTGAAAACTAGTCTGATCCATGCAAGTTCCAGGTCAATCAAATCCAGGTGTTGTTGTCAGTGCTGAAGGGTCTCTGGAGCACAGACCCACTGACAAAGACTCTGCCATGTTCGCTGTTGGGCAGAGAGGCAGTAATCTTCGAAAATGCAATTCAGGCTTTTTTTTTTTCTCCTGCTCTCAGGAGAGCCATAGGCGACTACGCTCTTTCATTAATTTATTGACCTACTGCAGGAAAAACTGAGCATGCTGAAGTTCCAAGATAATGAAGCCAGATAATAATGTAATTGATAAACAAGAATGGATTTCTGGAAATGTGTACAGTAAACCTACCATCATCTCAGTCACTCATTCTGGTAGTTTTCATACACATGACTTAGCAGAAAACACAAGGACCATTTCAGAGCAATAAAACCTAATTTGCACTTAGGAATGCTAACAGATGCTGGGTTATTAAAGGAAATCTTATGACTGAATGCGGAACTGGTGATATTTAATGCAGTTGTGGCTTGTTTATGGTAACTGCTTAATAGAAATGCATTATTTGTCAAATTATACACCTAAACAAATGATTTGCATACCAATAATCATAAGTAATACTATGTTCAGTTATTGGACATTTCCAGGCCGTATGTGGACTACAGAAATGACCCCTTATATACCGTGTAACTACTCTCTCCCCATTTCTTGGCGATTTTCCATCCACTTTTAGGTGCACCACTGGTCACGTCTTTCAGCCATATTGTTTCTTTAAGGCACATGGTTAAGTAACACAGGATTTTTCAGATAGTTTGACTCTGACATGAATATTGCAGCTTACACCTTATAAATGTTTAGGGCATTAGAAACATGCGCTGCGTGTTTAATGTTATTCAGAAACCTCCAACAGACGGACAGTGGGCGAGCAACACAAGCCGACTGAGACGCGACATGGCGCCCCCTATGGGCAGAACATGAGGCAATCAAGCATGTCACCTCAAGATGGCGACAAAGCAGAATTTTTCACAAAAAAATGGCTTTATTTCTATATGGATTCATTCACATGTATTACTGTAAATCCTATTTTCCCATGGTGTATTTTGCATTCGTACAAACGTTTTTAATGCACATAACATCTCTGAAGCTGACTGCTATAACTTAATTACAACTTTTAAAGATGATATTTAGTAAATTGACTCAGTTACTCTTGCGGTTCTTTTGACGGGTGTAAAACTACATACATGCTGACATGGTTTTTTCTTCACATTTCGCGATGAAACTTCAAGTTGCGTTTTCACCCTGCTACATTTTTGTAAAGCCTTGCTGTTACTATTGGTAACCGTCTTGTGTTGTTGTTGTTTAGTCACGCAGTCGTGTCCGACTCTTCGCGACTCCATGGACCACAGCACGCCAGGCCGCCC
>JAACJT020000075.1:3265229-3275396 GCA_009936485.2 Gymnarchus niloticus
TTGGCCAAGCTGGTCCCACTCCACCCCTGCGATTGGCCAGCTGGTCCCACTCCACCGATGCGATTGGCCAAGCTGGTCCCACTCCACCCCTGCGATTGGCCAGCTGGTCCCACTCCACCGATGCGATTGGCCAAGCTGGTTCCACTCCACCCCTGCGATTGGCCAGCTGGTCCCACTCCACCGACGCGATTGGCCAGTTGGTTCCACGCCACCGATGCGATTGGCCAAGCTGGAGTGCTACAACCTAACATGCTGCAGGCACCTGGACCAATCGTTGCGTCAAGAGGCTGTGACGACAGTTCTGACAGCAGGCAGCCCGGAGGCACCCCTGGCCAGACACCCAGGGCCGACCTGATTCCTACCAGGGAATATCAGCACCCATGGCTGCCTGTGGCTGAGCCAGCTCCAGCAGAGCAACGAGAGGCCGAACCAGAGCCAGAGTCACCACGTGACAGGATGACCCCTGAGTATTACAGAGACTCTAGAGATGACCTAGAAGCGAGGAAGAGAACAGATCCCTCGGGGTTAAGCAGGACATTGAGGCTGCCATCTATTATACACATTAGTTTATTATTTTGTTAATGTTTATGTAGATGTTATCATTTCAAGGGGAGCAGAGACGTCATGCATCGCGCTGCATATGGAAGTGTTTTGGCCTACCTGGGTTCCAGTAGCTATGGTTACCTTCGGGCTTTGTGGGTAATTGAGACTGCAGACAAAACCGTGTTCATATCAATACATAACTGTGTAGCCCTGAATTATAATTCATATTTAAGTCTGCTTCTTCTCCAGCCTCAATGTGTGTAGATCCAAAGGGGATTTCGATTGTTTGACCGCTGTTATTTTTGTTAGGACGGTTTTAAAAGCGAGGTTCACTTCTAATTTGATCGTTTTTATCATCTTTTGTCGACTTATTCAAAATGACTAAAACAGGACAGCAGGAGTTCGGCGTGGCTTTAATAGAAAGGGGGTTTTAGACGACTCCTAACGCGTCCAGGATCTCTTACTTAACCGTGTAGCCCCTTCTGTAAAGTGAACCTCGGTGTCATTCAGTGCTGAAGGTCACATAAGGAGGGCTGAGACGTGACAGTGTGCGTATATTCACACATGTGAACACGCATCACATCTAAGTCACTCTGGCAGGCTCGCAGGGCACCGAAAGACAGCCGCAGCTCTCGGAAGGCGGAGGCGCACAAACTCTCGAAGCGGGCTAAAGCTACCAAGTGAGGAAGCGCTCACCTCAAGCGGCGTTACAATTTTCTGCGTATTTACACACGTGTGGGCTGACACGGCGCGCGCGCGCGTGTGTGTATGTATGTATGCGCGCGCCTCTCCCTCCGTGTGCGCGCGCGCGCAGACGTTACACTCGGGTGAGGGGCTAAACTCGGCCGCCCCCCTTCGTCGCTCCCCGAATAAAGACGTGTGACGGTGGCGACACACCGCTCGGCCTCGTCTTTCTGACGCCGTCCCGCTCCGGCAGCCCCCCCCCAGCCCCACGAAGGGGGACCTCCCGCTTGCGATATGAGCAGAGAAAGGCGTCGTCCTGCGGGGGGGCCGCCAGAGGAAGGCGCTCGGCCGCCACTTCGTTTCCTGGCCGCTCGTTACTTCGTTGCTGCTCTCATCCGTTAGGGCAGATTCATCTTTTAAAGGGACCGCAGCCTGGAAGGAGCCGCCCGCCCTCCGCTCTCTCTGAGCGCAGGAATTGACACGAAACGGGGGCTCGCATGGCGACGCCGACCTAGCGGGAATTAAACGTACATGATAATAAAAAGCACCGTCTTCATCTTCATCATCTTCATCATCGTCGTCGTCGTCGTCTCCACGGCGACCGTCAGACCAGCTCCTGATCCGCATTGAAGCCCCCGTAGCCTGCATCACCATAGGCGATGGGTAAGCTGTTTTCCTGCCGTCCAGAGACGCACGACCGACCGACCCCCCGTGTCTGCCTTTATTTCAGCCTGAGTGGGCTGCACGTATGTGGCCGCCTCGGAGGGCTGTGTGAAGTGGCACTGATGAATTCAAGTGTTTCTCTTTCAGGATGCTGTACACCTGCTTTTCTGATCATCCGCATTACTCACAGATAGCATGGTATTTGGCTGTGGGATCCTGCAGAAAGACGGGCAGGCTTTGCAAAATGAAACGCAGCCGAGCCCAAATCACACTCACAGCACACACATTGTGAGTGAGTATTTATAGCCCTGCACCCCGGCCCCCTTTTAGAGGCCGATTCAGTTCATCTTCTGACATCACGTAAAAACGCTGCCTACTTTTAACTCGTGTGATCACTTATTTTGGCCTAGCGACCTATCGCTTACCCTAAATGTGAAAAGTTACTCTTCCGAATCCACTGCTATCCGTCTGGCTTCGAATGACTAATGCATATTCTTTTCGTTCTTTGCCTCATTATCTTGCCATATCGTGTAAGATTTTGTCTTTTGCCTCGACACGGAACTGCGGAGCAAGACCCACTTTTGTCACGTCGTCCTTAATGGGAACAACAGTGACTAAAGGACGTGGCTCTCCACCCGTATGGGACCGGTATGGTCTTCACAAACTGGTTTACTGTTTTACCAGGCAGAGGACAAAAGGCATTCAAACACAGTGCCTGTCATGGTCACCCACTCAGCTACAGTAGCTGGAAAAGACGCAGAAAATCCTCCCTCAGTTCTGCTTCTGACTCGACTTGCCTGAATTGGACACCGTGAACCTTTCAGCACTGTGGTCTGTTTAAAATTGATACGGAGATGTGGAATTCCAGTTGTCGTCCGCCTGAGGGACCGATGCAGGATACTTCATGCCTGAAAAGGGAGATAATGTGAGGCAATGAAGTCAGACTCTTAAGATCTCTCAGCCAAGGTTATTCACGAACAGCAGGGACATGGGGGCAGGATGTAGGACTCGGAGCCTGGTAGCGTCTCATGGACAAGTGCCTTCTCTGTGGCGTCCGACCACCGCCCAGAGGGTAAATAAGCAGCGGGCTTAAGCTTTCGTTCTCCGTGTGCTGGATTGCAGTGGGTCAAGGTGACTTGCTGGCAAATAGGGGCTGTGTCAGCAGGACTGACGCCGTTCACCAGCACGGCGAAAATGGAGACTGTTTGTTTGTATCCACACTGGCAGCCTCCTGACAGCTTTTGTGTCTGCTGTCTTTTCTCATCGCGGTGTCAACTGTCAGGCTCACCCTCCCAATGGCCTGCTGTCATCTGCACAGGAGCCATTCACCCTGACCTGTGTCTGACCTGCTCCGCGCACGTGTGTGTGTGTGTGTGTGTGTGTGTGTGTGTGTGTGTGTGTGTGTGTGTGTGTGTGTTGGAGACAGCAGACAGCCATATAAATTTCTACTTCAGGTTGTAGGATTTTGATGACAGGAGGACAACAAAAACTACAAAACACAAAACTACAGCCTCCTCAGTGCTTGTTTCCAACCACACCATGCCGTCTAGGGAAGCGGCTTTAGCTACGAGGTGATGGAAGTCCTTCGTGGAGATCAGGTCTTGGATTTGTGGAGCTGAAAATGAACTGGCGCATGTGGAAGGGAAAATCACATCTGCTAAAGCTGCCAAACGTCTTTACTGTTCGCACTACAGATATATTACTACAAATGTATTATTAAGTACCTGGCTTCACAAAAACTCTAGACAGTAGGGTCACCTTGTTGTCAACTGAGAGACCTTGAGAGATTAGCGGGGCTGAATCCCGGGACCAGGGAAACTATGGGATGGATTCTGAGGAAATTTCAGCGTCCTTTATCGAAGCTGGTCTTTAATGAGTACAATGAACCTGGATCAGAGGATGGAGGGACGGTTTTGTGGAGGCTAATATTTAAATGATGCTGCTAGTTGCTCCATGGTGAAAATGTATTTAGAAACACTTGGCTAAAAACCTAGGAATGTATCACTCATGCATATATTCCCACTGCGAAGGGACCAGCACAAGGATTATTAGGTTCCATGCAAACAGAACGTTTTCCTTGCAGGTAGACTTTCTTGCATCCTTGAAGTCTCTCACCTACTGTTACGATAGGCGATCTGGCATTAATTAATAATAGTAAAAACAAAGTAACATTGTTAGATGAAGGAAGCCAGGTGCTGTAAACCCTGGAAAGTCTTAGCCAAGATGCGAGAAAGACCGGATGAAACAAGCGTTTGGGTGTAAAAGAGGGAGGATTTCCTCCTTCCCACGTGCATTCCAGATTCACTAAGAGCACTAGTTGGTGATTTGCTGTAGCTTTTTGTTATTTGAAGGACCGCTAGATAGTCAGGCATGTGAGTGGACAGCTGCAGGGTCCTCTGTGACAGCTGTTTTCTGGGATGTGGAACCCCCACCCACATGCAAACATAGCAGTTTGGTCCACATTTTCCTAATGAGATTTGTGGAATTGCTTCATTGACAGTCTCCTTCTGTCCCTTCAGAACGCCTGATTGAGTTGTTTTAACAAATCTCCTCACCGCTTGAAAGGAATGCCATCTTTTCTCACCGTGCTGCCCCTAACCTGCCCCGTTATCTTCCGTCCTCTCCAGTACACAAGCTTCTCAAAAACGGCAAATTTCTTCTAAGGAGAAGGAGTGTCTTGGCACACATCAGTGTACATGTAGAGTCAAGAGTCCAGCTTCATGCTTGGCTGCCTGACATCACTGTTTATACTTCGGCCGGTCACAGAAGTCACTTTGCTTAATCATGCATGTTATGCCAAGCCTCTTCTCTTATCTGCCTTACACCTGCCCTCTGGTGTCACTGCAGACCCAGAAGTTCTATGAAGGCAGAGAGGGCTCAGAGAGGGTCTATCTGTTGTACCATTGAGTTTGGTCATGAAGTATCACCGGTAAACTTGACCAGAAACGGTCATGATCTGAACATTCGACTCTTAATGAAAAGGAGGAAGTCTCTGCATTGTCTAAATGTTGCTCCTGCTATTCGCTGTGTTCTTGGCCTAGTATTCACTGCCATCTGATCAACGTTCACCTGAGCCTCGCCGGATTTTCTGACTGCGCCAAACAGCAGTTCGGCTCTGCTGCCGAAGGCGTAAGAGCTACGGACAGGAGGCTGCCTCCGATTCTTGTCCTCCTGTCCATATGTATCAATAACAGCCCCTTTTTCTTATGAAAGGCTGGGGGTCTCCATGCTGGCCCTTCATCCATCCAGGCATGGCTTTGGTTCCTGCTATTTTCTCCCTTTTCAGTGGAATTGTACATATTCTCATTTCCTCTTATAGCTATGTGACATGCATGTCTGCAGGACTGGTGGCTGAAAATGGCACTTAGTGTGTGTGTGTGTGTGTGTGTGTGTGTGTGTGTGTACACGTTTATTATGTCGCGGGGACACAGTGTCCCCTACTGGAAGGAAAGCCTGTTGATTTTTACCTCATGGGTTTGTTTCTCATGTGTGCACAAGAGAAAATTTTACAAAAATCTGTGATTGTAATCAAAAAACCTAAATAGCCAAAAGTCTTTTATTTTGTTGGGTTGCTTATTGTTGAGGTTAGGAGACTGGTGCGTCCCCACAACGCTGTAAATACACGACTGTGTGTGTGTGTGTGTGTGTGTGTGTGTGTGTGTGTGTGTGTGTGTGTGTGTGTGTGTGTGTGTGCTCTGTGTACTGTGAAGGCCTGCTGTGATATTCACGGCATTTCAAAGGAATGAGCGAAGCACAGTAGCACTGAGAGCATTGCATGGATCATGTGGTTCCCTCGAGATGGTTCTCCGGGTCTTTTCATGAACTGTGTAAACCCTGAGCACATGCTAAGGCAGAGCGCTTTCTTGGGCTTTCCTTCCAGAACCTTCCGCTTTCTCGGAGTGTCATGTTAAATACTGAGATGGCTGTCTGCCTGCTGGCCTGTTACACTTCCTCCGTGTGCTTCGGGGAATGAGTCTTACACCCAGGCATTGTGTCAGGCTCATCAGCTGAACAGTTAGCCCGGAGGGCTACTGCTACTAAGAGGTCAGTTAATGGGCATTAACTCAGCAGGTGGGCATGGCAGGATCCCGGCAGAGACCCACGTAACACTGCCTGGGATTCTGTCCGTAGTCCTCACGTGTCTAAGATGGTCAGTGAGCAGTTTGGCGCCCAGAATCCAATCGTTGGCAAAATCTACTGTTTGTGTATTCTGTCTGCTGCGAAGGGGAGTGTCAAAGACGTTCCCTTAAGCTATGTTTTATCACGGTGAAAAGGGCGTGCTTCAGATTTGGGGCTGGCTGCGTGATTGACAGGGCTGGAGAGTGAGGGAGAGAGAAGGAGCCTGTTATGTTTGGAGGAGGAGCAGTACTCCCGTGCTCAGAATAAGCTCTGCCCCCGGGTCGCTACAACACATGGGCTCGGCCCCAACATTATGCCTCTACTGCACATGGGCCATTCCCCGTCCCGTTACGAGCTGGCACACCGTGGCAGACTCTGTCTGGAAGCTCTCTTCTTTCGTGGACAGCCTCCCAGTGCTCTTTTGAGGGTAGCGGTGGGTACTGACAGGCACAAGTGGTGATTCTTCTGGAAACCGGATCGAGCCGGGTGCCTGACTCACTGGAAGAGCCTTTCACCTCCCGGGGGAGGGGCTGGGAGGAGGAAGGATGGCTGACGAGGGCTTCTGATCAGCCTGAGGCTGAAAACTCGCTGCTGTCCATGGGGAATGCAGCATTCAGTACCAAGATGAGCCTTTCTGAATACTGTCCAAAAGGGTGTCGCAGAAATGGAGAGACTGTCCCTGGAATCACAGGGCCTAAGGCAGTGGGGCAGGTTTTCAGTCACCCCAGGTGTCCGTCTTTGGACTGGAGATCAAAACAGGCAAACGTCAAAGACGGGAAGCTGGAGTCATGCAGGATATTTGCACTCAGCGCTTGTGCATAATAGTGCATGCTTATCTTTCTGTGTCGATGGAAATGTGACGCACACACACACCCACACGAATGTGGCTGGCGTGAGGCTGATTGGCGGTCGTGGTCCAGACGGTGTTTTGGATATGGTGTCGGCCTACACCGGGAAGGAGGGGCAGCTCCACATCTGCCGCTCTCCACGCCAGTGTTACAGCGATAAGCTGCACGTCGACTGACGCCTTTCATTGGTACAAAAGCAGCTGACACCTTGTGCCGTTTTCAGGCCATTTCCCATCTGTTTGCTTAGTGCATCTATTATTTTGCCAAATTGCTTTGCCGTAGTTGATGCTGTCTTGTGGGAAACTTGTGGCACTGGCAAAATGAGTAATTAAAAATGAAATGTGTCTAACATTTACTGTATTTCATAATTCCTGTGTATAGACTGCTGCTGTAGAATTCATAGCAGCGAAAGACAGTGCTAATTTCCTGTCTTTTTCTTAAAAAAAAAATGTATTAAATTGCTTGAATCTTCAGTTAACAGGAGATAAACAATAATGTAAACCAGTAAACAGAACACCCATTTATGGAATGGGAAAGAAAAATTTTGGTCCGCTTTTCTGTCTTTGGACTTTAATATGAAGTCTGTGGAAAATGAGGAGGGGACCGTTCACTCCCAGAGTGGAGAGGTGACAAGCGAACCGCAAACCCAGTTGGTCCATATGATAACATCCCATATATGCATATGGGAATGTAAACATATCATGGCACCTCACTGCAAGAAGACCATGCGGACCACGTCTGTCTTCCACTAGGGTTGGGTCACACAGCCGCTTTAACGGTCAAGGTGGGATCTGCACTGCTCAGCGTGCTCCCCGAACGCTGCAGATGCACTGGGGCTGCGCGATGCATGCTGTCCTAAACACAGAGATACTGGACTGTGTGGGAAACTTTCCGTAGGCTGGATGGCGCGGGGCTGACGGCACTGCTGCCTGCTTCTGCACTCTGGTTGTGAGGCACGGTTTGCATGATGAGTCAGAGAACAGAAAAACACAGGAGTGGAGTCGCGGGGACTCGCAGGGACTTGCAGCAGATGTGGGCGTACAAGGCCAGATTTCTGACGCCCTGGCTTTTAAATGTGCGCCCCATGGCGGCTCTTTAAGGGGGATTGGACCTACTCTGGTTCTGTAGGCATGTGTTTCCTCTCATGAAACCTTAACCACATGGCCTGAGCAGTCAAAACGATATCCTGACCTCTCTGGCCACAACACGCAACTGCATCTGACACACTAGGGCTCCGCCCACCTCACCTCTGCTTCTCACACCTGTTCACATGTGGATTTATGGCTCTGACATATAATGGCTGTATGTGTGCATGGGGACAGACTCCAAAGGGAGAGCCTGGAGCCGATCCCAGGCAGCGGAGGGCGCAAGGCTGGGGTACACCCTGGGTGGGATGCCAGTCCATCACAGGGCACGAGGCTGGAGTACACCCTGGACGGGGTGCCAGTCCATCACAGGGCACGAGGCTGGGGTACACCCTGGACGGGATGCCAGTCCACCACAGGGCACGAGGCTGGAGTACACCCTGGACGGGGTGCCAGTCCACCGCAGGGCACGAGGCTGGGGTACACCCTGGACGGGGTGCCAGTCCACCGCAGGGCACGAGGCTGGGGTACACCCTGGATGGGACAAATACACACTCACACCAACATTCATACTCTATGGGCAATTTAGAGAAACTTTTTAGCCAGAATGCATGCCTTTGGGCTACTTGAGGAAGTGGTGTACCTGAAAGACAAGGGCAGAACATGATACTTCACAAACACAGAGCAGAGGCTGGAATCGAGCAGCCAGCTCAGCAGGTGTGAGGCTGCAGTGCTAGCCACTGAACCACCAAAATAATACTCATAATAAAATACAGCGTTTTTCACTTTGACTCAAAGGCAAGTTTCTTCTTTATTATTTTTTATTGCTAGCATATTCATGCTTGGCTGTGGTAAGCTTTCCTGTATCCTGTGCTATTGATGTACTGTACTTTCCAGAAAATTCTCCCAAAGAGTACAGAAAAATACTGCGGTTCCTTAAAAGCAAAAGTATCCTGTGAGGCTTTGAAGGAATGCTGGGAAAATGGGCAACTCTCCAGCACCACGATCCTGAGGGAGCTGACCAGTGACAGGCTGGTCATGTGAGACCGACCCAGCGAAATTCTCTGAGCTCTAATCCACTTGGCAACTTTGTTTGTAAATTTAATAACACATTAGAACCCATCACTAGCAAACAAACACATCCTGCATAGCGTTTTTGAAAAATCAGAATTCATTGCTTGTTCGTTTCGGCTAGTTTTCTGTCACCATCCTCTGTGCACACATCGAATGCAATGCATCTGGCTGACCGGTTTACAGACAAACTTTGTGTGTTTGACCTCAGTTAAGAGGGAAGGAGAGAAAACTTCAGAAGCAGCAGGATGCCCGTGCATCCAGTCTGACAGTATTGCCTAGTGGAGTCACTCCTTTGTCTAATTACCGTACTTTCCTGTTAAGTACCCTGGGGCAACTGTGCTGAGAAACGTAGAATAAGAAGTTTAAGAGAACAGCACTGAAACTTTTGAGGCTAGTATGATTTTCAGTAACCCTACGTCCCACTGTCCAGGCTCTAAATAGCTGACAGACACACAGCTAAGAACCGTGTCAATGAGAAGGTCTCTGTGAACGGAGAGTATCTGTTCCTTATTTCGTCTTTTGAAACCCACGTGCACAGCTGACACTGGTTCTGTTATAAACATCGCTAATGCAGAACCCTGAAACATGTCTGTCTGGAAAAAGCAACAGCTGGGGGTATTTTGCATATCTACAGTCCAGTGAAGCTGTCAGCCCGGCTGTATCTGGAAAGTACCTGAATTTCAGGGAGCTAGACCTTCACACATCCTCCCCGAATTGGGAAATGTTCAGTGTGAGACATAAACACAGGTTTAGGTTACCGGTCACCATGGGTAGACTTTAGCCACACGTCACCATTCTCTCGAAGGTCCTCTCGTCTCCTGGGGAGTTGCATCACCTCAGACACAAGAATCCTGGTGAACTGATAACAGCATTCTGAGACTTAGCTTCAAACATACCTGCCGAGCTGAAGTACGACAAAGCAGACAGGGGCAGGGTAGCCTGCTGCTAACTGAAGCTAGAATAAAGCAGACGGGGGCAGGGCAGCCTGCCGCTAACTGAAGCTAGGATAAAGCAGACGGGGGCAGGGCAGCCTGCCACTAACTGAAGCTAGGATAAAGCAGATGGGGGCAGAGAAGCCTGCCGCTAACTGAAGCTAGGATAAAGCAGACGGGGGCAGAGAAGCCTGCCGCTAACTGAAGCTAGGATAAAGC
>JAACJT020000075.1:3275496-3286389 GCA_009936485.2 Gymnarchus niloticus
GCAGAGAAGCCTGCCGCTAACTGAAGCTAGGATAAAGCAGACGGGGGCAGGGCAGCCTGCCGCTAACTGAAGCTAGGGTAAAGCAGACGGGGGCAGGGCAGCCTGCCGCTAACTGAAGCTAGGATAAAGCAGACGGGGGCAGAGAAGCCTGCCGCTAACTGAAGCTAGGATAAAGCAGACGGGGGCAGGGCAGCCTGCCGCTAACTGAAGCTAGGTCCCATTTTAGCGCTCTGACTTTAAAGGGATTTACTGGTAGTGGGTGCTTCCAATCTGTCGTCTTTCTTGGAATATGCATGGTAACGCTCATTCTAAATCATTCCACTGTAAGGTAATCCCTGCTTTGTCTGAGATGTCAGATGCCCTGAAGCCACAGCTTTTGCTCAGTTCTGAATGCTTCAGAATGTTAGAGCTTTAATGACGGTGCTGTGATGGACCTGAGCCTTGAAGAAGAGCAGTTTCTCTGCCAAGTTAGTCATAGCATGATGTGTGATCAAAGAAAAGCTCAATGACTATCCATACATCCATCCATACATCCATTTTCCAAACCACGTCTCCTGTGCAGGGTCATATTGGGGCCTGAAGCCTATCCCAGGCAGCTTAGGGTACCAGGTGGGGGACACCCTGAATGGGGTGCCCATTGGTAAATTATATCAGAATTCATAGATGGAGAAATGATGACCCCAAGTATCTGAGGGGAAAAAATGTATGATGTATTTGGGTAAGAGTCTGCTATGGGGTTCTCACTCATACTCTTGTTGGAGACTCTCATAGCAGAATACAGCCTTAAGCAGTGCCGCTGATGGCCTGTATTCACCAGGGGGCAATGCGATGTCACCCAGTACCAGTATCATGTGTATCATACTTCATACATTTGTGTTGTAATGTGTTGAGGTGTTATTTAAACAAAGCCATATATATTAAATAGGCAGTTCAAAGGTACAGCAGCAGGATCCCTGGATGGGAGCTTGAGCAGCTGAGCTGGTGGGACAGGTCGCTAAGGTCGGTGAGTTAGGCTGTCCATGAGGGGAAGGTGGTAAATTGATTAAAAGCAGGTGGCAAACGCTGGTGTTGCCTTCTCTGCTCCAACATTCCTGTAGCTCCCAAAGCACTGGCCACAGCGGGTATTTCATATAGCACAGCTGTGGAGGGTTCGGCTTAGGACCATGCCCGCCTGGTTTGCTGGGTATTTACGACCAAGGCAGGACCAGCAAACGAAGGCTGCCGTGACTCTGGTTACCCAGCCTACACAGGTCGGCGGGCACACGTCTCGTGGACGACATGGAACCGCAACTTGGCTGTTATGGGAAACGTGCTTTCACTGGATTTGTTTAGCAGCTCACAGTGTTGTCTTGTTAGTCTCGAATGTGCTGTTTTGCTGCCACAGCAGCTGAGACCTCCACAAAGCAAGGTCATGTGACTAAGGTCATTAAACAAACTCCAGTAAGTGCAACTGGGAGGAAAACACCATTTAGAAACTTCCACAATTATCCCATTATATTTGGTCACAGTCTTCTTTCTTTCAGGCCGGTTAATTTTTGAGGATTTGCTTCTGTCCTTCATAAACCAATGCCATGTTTTCAGCTGCTGAGGCTAGTACACACGGCTGGTTTTCCTCGCCTTGTCTCCCAGTTAAATATAAGCTGAGGCTAGTACACACGGCCGGTTTTCCTCGCCTTGTCTCCCAGTTAAATATAAGCTGAGGCTAGTACACACGGCCGGTTTTCCTCGCCTTGTCTCCCAGTTAAATATAAGCTGAGGCTAGTACACACGGCCGGTTTTCCTCGTTGTCCACCATGAAGTTCCTACATAAGTGAGTTACCTTGTGACTTTTTGACTTTGCTGCTTCATTTTTGTGTTAATGATCTCTTGCCTGGTGCCGGCCAGAGGAGGATGGGATTCCCCTTTGAGTTGGTTCCTCCCAAGGCTCCTTCCTCCTGAGGGAGTTTTTCCTTGCCACTGTTATGTTTGGCTTACCCTCTGGGGACTCTGGGCCCAGGACTATGTAAAGCAGTTTTTGACAGTGCTTCTTGTTAAAGGCTCTATATAAATAAAATTGAATTGAATTAAACTTCTTTCTCAGTAGATGAATAGGAGACAGCAAAATTGAAACAAAAAAGTTTGCTGTCCCTAATTGGATGTAATCTTGACTCTAGGGGAATTTATTTTCATTTCAGTTCGGCCTGTCATTTGCCAGTGTGTTCTCTATTTCACTCAGCTTCCTGAAGGCAGTGAGAAATCATGTTTATCTTCAATCCATCTTTGTGGACGGAGTGGCATTACTTCCCCGCTGTTCGCTGTTGTCGCTAAGCCAAAAGCAGCATTAGGCCGCTTGAGTGTAAATGAGGATGTCACATACATGTTCTGTGCTCCTAAATAATGCTCCCTTGTTGTGGAAGGTCCTGTGAGTCTCATTTCAGCTCTGGCCTGCCGTTGCGTTTCAGCCCTCCTGTCTAAATTCCAGTCACAGCACCCGTTCTCTGTCCTGCCTGTTTCGTTACTGTCCAGCTACTTGGGCCTCACGTTGTGAATTGTATTCAAATGCCGGCAGATGCTTCAGTCTCTCCTCCAAGCATTTTTGCCTGTAGCCTGTCGCAATTGTTTTAAATTTAGAATGTAAGAAAAAATAAAGCATGCACCGAACGTAATCTGAAATGGTTCCTGAAATACGTGGCCGCCTCTTCCAGCTTTGACGACTTTAAATGGGGACTTCAAGTCCAAATGTTCCTTCACAAGCCCTTCAATGCTTCTCCTCCTTCTTCCTCAAGGTCATTTCTCATGAACCTCTTCCTCTTTCATAGCCGAACTTCCGATTCACTTCTAGAAACGTAATGTTGGCTTCTCCCTTCTCTTCGTCTCTCTCACCTCGATCTCGCTTCTTCCCACAGGATGAAAATGCGACGTCACAGGGTGTTCTTGTTTTGTACGGTGGGCCTGTGTGTCATCTCCTTCTTACATTACTACAAGGCCCTTCACTACGTCTCCTTGTTGCGGGAACTTTCTGCCCCCTACCCCAACATCAAGTCCTTCATCATGGTCACTGGTTTCTTCTGGAAGGAGAGAGCTACGCCTCTGTCAAGCACATTCCCAAATGAAGGTCCTGCTCCAGTTGCACGGCCCTCTGATCCGCAAGCTTGGGATTCCAAGGTCGTGCAGCAGCGAGCCAGGCTTGAGCCAGATGTGGACCGAGAGCTGAGAATCCCGAGAGCGTGGGGGAGGTTGGAGGACCCGAAGCAGAGAGAGGGAGAGGCCTCTCAGGTAATACCCCACTTGCTCGTTGCTTGTTGAATGACTACTAACGTCACAAGACAGCTTCACAGATACCCCTTTCTCTCCACAGGAGATAAGAGAAAGAGAGCTAAACTTTAAAGATGAAGAGCTGAACCTTCACCTAAAACCCAGGTATCACAGTGAGCTTGCTGAGGTTAGACCTGCTCCGATCATCGAAAGGGAAAAGAAGACCACTCTACATCCTACCCTGCTAGATCCAACCTGGTCCCTTGGGGACCTCCACATACGTCACTTCCAAATCAGTGATGATCCAGCCCCCTACTTTGTGCATACCAAGGCTGGAGCTCTTTGCTTACGACAAGGAACTGAGTTAGCTGCTCCCCCAAGGGACAGTCTGGGAATCGGGGTTGCCACAGCACCGAGCCGCAGAATACTCGAGCTTCAGGAGGTGGCAAATCCAGTCAAAGCCAAAGTCAAGAGAGGCAAGAGGCTGGTGAAATGTGTGTGTCGCCCGGGTTGGCATGGTCCTTATTGCGGAGTCCCAACCATGGTGTACCATTCTACCCTGCCAACGAAAGAGCGATTAATGCCCAGGGAGGTGCCCCGTAGGGTCGTTAATGCCATAAATGTCAACCATGAGTTTGACCTTCTCCACGTTCGCTTCCATGAGTTGGCCCAGGCAGTGGACCTTTTTGTGGTGTGTGAGTCTAACTTCACTGCTTACGGGGAAAGGCGACCTTTGCGATTTTTAAATCTTCTCCTCAATGGGACATATGATTATGTACGACATAAGATCCTGTATATCTTTTTGGACCATTTTCCAGAGGGCGGACGGCAGGATGGCTGGATCGCAGATGATTATCTGCGTACCTTCCTAACTCACAATGGGATATCCCGCATAGATGGACTGCGGCCAGATGACATCTTCATCATCAACGATGCAGACGAGATTCCAGCACAAGAGGGGATCCTGTTCCTCAAGCTTTTTGATGGGTGGACAGAGCCTTTTGCTTTTCATATGCGCAAGTCTCTATATGGCTTCTTCTGGAAGCAGCTGGGCTCCCTGGAGGTGGTGTCCGGGTGCACTATGGGAATGCTGGCCGCTGTCTATGATAACGATGGCATCAAACTTAGGCGACGGGATTATTACACCATGCCGGGGTTCCGGAAGTATGAGAATGACACGGGCCACATCCTGGTCCAGTGGTCTATCGGGAGCCCCTTTCACTTTGCAGGTTGGCACTGCTCCTGGTGTTTCAGCCCAGAGGGGATTCGGCTGAAGCTCATCTCTGCTCAGAATGGAGACTTTCCTCGATGGGGAGACTATGAGGACAAGAAGGACCTCAACTACATTCGAGATTTGATCCGAACAGGGGGCTGGTTTGATGGGTCACTGATGGAATATCCCCCCACAGATCAGAAGGAGCACATGTATGCTCCCAAATACTTGTTGAACAATTATGACCGTTACCGCTACTTGCTTGAGAATCTATATGCTAAAGAGGGTAAGGTAGCAGAAGGATAGCGGCTAGACATCCAGCTTGTTGGCATAGGGAAAGAGAGCAAGAGTCGTCCAAATTTGGGGAAAGCACCACTACAGACTTATTTCCCGCCCATTTCTGGCTCATCCGAACCTGTGACAACCTTCCTTCTCATTTCCCTGGCTGAGGGTGGAGAGCGGCTGGTTTGGTTTAGCTTCAATTGACTGGGCATTGAAATTAGGATTAGAGTCTACACAGGTCACAACACAGAGTATCTGTTCGAGGCACCTTGTACAATCTTTCTGAAATGTTTCCTGCTCAATCTGTGTCTCCTCTACCCACATGTCAAATGAGAATGGAGTGCTGTCTGGTGCTTTCTGTGATATTTTTGGGTCATTCTGTATGATTTCCAATTGACCTTTATCTTAAATTTCACAACGCTATCACAATAACAAAGGCAGGAAGTGGCCTCACTGGCCTCAGAAAAGAAAAGGCCTTTTCTATTGCCTGTAATGTGATTATGCATTACATCCTATGGCAAATGCTGATTTGAAATCTGACCATGCAGAAGCGGCCCAAGGCCATTCGATACAATAATCAATCATGTAGAGACCTGCAGTATGACCCTTCAAATCATTACCTGTTGCAGGAGAATTGACCCTGAATCGTGGAAATGGTATCATGCTGGTCTTCTGCATGCCTTTGTCTGGGAAAAGAGTGAGATGAGTGGCATGGCTTCCCTGAGCCCAGTGACTGGACCTTCCATGAAATTCTTTGTGCCTGCAGCTTCCTCGTGAGCAGGAGAGGGCTGGCATCAGCTTAGGGAAGGAGCTGAGTGTAGGCCACAGCAGTCTGAGAGGAAACTAGAGAAGACCCGAAACCTCCAGCATCCAGCGGAATTCAACCGCAGCTGAAAATCATCCCGAACGTTGGAAAGAAGGCGGCAAAAGATTGTGAATTTTCGTATATAGAGACTTCCCATTGCAGCCAGTCTCCTGCTAATGCCGAGAACTCAGCTGGTTGACCGTGATGTTGGAGGTAGAGATGAGCTCCTTACGAAGGCCAGATAGCTCCCCAGTGGAAGCACAAGGTGTGATTTCTGCTCAGGGTCTGGCTTTGGTCTGGATCTTCAACAACAGGACAGAATTGTAAAAAAACACCAGCTGCATCACACGTGCATGTGAAGCCCAGTCGTTCCTGGCTCTTACTATTAGGGGTGATGCTAGATGTTTGGGCATAACACGGTATTTGATGACGGGTTTGCAAGCCAAATCCGAATTCTTTGCATAGCCTGGCATGTAGCCATGGCTGGCTTTCCAAATGTTGTGTTGCTGGAATGGTCTGCAGCTCTCCTGTGGAGATACAGAGAGTATATCAACACGGAACCCAGTTGACCGTCTGCTGTTAAAACTCCAGCTCTGTCCAGTTGGGCACCACCAACAAAATGTAGAATGGTAAAACAGTAGCACTCCACAGTGGATGTCTACCACACATGCTATGTCAAATAGCTTTTTATTTATACCTCTTCAAATCTTCACCGCAGTGTGATCAACCCAAAATCCACAATAGAGCTTAGAGAGACACTCAGAGAGGGACGACGGGTTGCCAGGTCTGTCACCGGGAAGAGCCGCACCTGCTAACGCAGCCCAGTCTGAGTGTGAATCATTTATGCCACTTCGTACATTTGTCAGCTTCCTTAGTCGTCATTCTGCCACACTTCTACTTGACTGCTTAGCTCTTCATGACTCCATGGAATATAAGTGAGCCCTCGACTGTAACCCGAGGAGACCGATGACCCCTCTGATCAGTGACTTCAGAGGAGGGCTGTTGTCGACTCAGAAAGGAGGGTGTGGGTGCTTACTGTTTCGTAACTTGCCCGTCTTTGTGTTACGGTGGATTTCCTTTGCACGTTTTCCCTGCTGTTTGTTGCGTTATTTATATGGCACTAATTTATTTAGCCTGCTCCCGAGTTTGTAAGGGAATGCAAATATCAGCTGTAAATATATAACCTATGGATAAGGAAAACGTACGTCTCTTTGAGACTCACAGTGCCACAGATAAGTGAAATGTTTGATGCTCTCTGACCACCATACTTAAAGTTCATTTCGTTGTATCATACCATATTGATAATCGTATTTACGTCGTGTCTTTTCATGTATGTCATTAATTCACTGCAAGGCTAACAAAGTTCATCTGATATATAATGATGGATTCTGTAGTGTTTTAGTCCAGTAGTATCCTTCAAATCTGTCATACTTTCGTTTTGGATAAACCAGTCCTGACTCTTCATAAAAATGGCAGCATTAGTTGAACACAAAAAGCCTCAGACTCCAGTAAACACTCCGTTGTAAATTAACACTCGGTTTTCCCAACTGGAGTATTTGTCCTTAAGAAGATCCCACAAAGATTTTAATGTGCTCCCTCTGGATAATCAAAAGCAATGTTTTCAACATTCCACGATGTTGTGGTATGAATATGCAAAAAAAAAAAAAAAAAAGAAAAGGTTAATTTCCAGAGCCCTCATTGGTTGACCTTTATGTACCATTTGGATCGGTCCCAAATCTGGAGCTGTCTCAGTAGAGCACGCTTCCAGGGCCTGAAGTAGGACCTTCAGAACATAGCCGTTTCTCTAACATGTTGAAAATAAGTCAGCATCACCGCACCTCCATTTGAGAAGCTCCCATGCGTCAGCTTCTTTATAGCACTGCAGGTGACGCTGGAGGTTTTCACAGGTCAACATCAACGCGGTCACGTAATGCACTGATTTAGTCGAATGCGGGTTTACTTTTAAGCGTATAAATTCTAGGTATGTTTGTGTGTGTAGCGACGAGGGTGAGCGTGCCCTCCAGAGGACCGGAAGGGTCGGTGAACCTTCTAGGCCATTTGCTGAGCCACGGCAGCTCTGAGTGACATGCTTGGTGATGCCGCCTGACACAGGCCTTAATCCACGCAGCGCTTTAACAGCCCTGTAGAGATGTCCAGCCGAGGGCCGAGGAGATCAGAGCCAGCTGTTAATGTCCGAGGGGCCTTAGCCATTCAATGTATGTTGCTAAAGATGGAATACCGCCTGCAGTCACATACATATGGTATTATATACACAGAAACATCTGTAATTGGGGTTGCCTTAATGTGAAACAGATTCTGTTGTTTACACTGGTCACGTTACTGATTTTAGACTTTTTTTCTTTCTTTGTTTTTGTTCTTCTGACTTCCCAGGCAGCTTCTTTCTAAAAATCTGATTCAAAGGCACATTTGCTGAGCCCCAGTCTCATTGCGTCTCCTTCCAAAGAGACGCCGTTGCTTCTGTGGGAGGATGTGATGCCACGGTGAGGGTGCGAGCCTCACTGCTGTCCTTTCCGTCTTGCCCGTCTACTTCTGTTGCATGTCGCACAGCTTTACCAGCAGGGGAAGCTTGGAAAAACCTTTTCAATTGCTTAATCCTGACAATACATTGTGTTAACATCCATACCAGGATAAAAACGGCATGCTTTCCTGTCCCCCAGCCAGTTTGGTTGTACTTTTCTTGGGCGTAGCCCAAAGCCAGGTGAAAGATAAATATCTGTAACTTTTTTGTCTTGTGTCAAAAATAGCCAGTTTTTACTCGTATTTCTGTCCTCTGTTAGCACTGACAAAACATTGTTCAGAAATGGACATCGCAGGCTGAAATCGCAGTCTGTCTGTGAAATGTAACCTGCATTTTACTATGACAGATGGGTCCGTGGGCCGTTGGCCTCTGAGCTTCCCCATAAACCTCATCAACAGATCTTCAGCAGGACTGTTATGGTCTGCGGCCCACTAGATCTCTGGAACCTAAATGGGGAGCTTTCTGTTCCTCTCTGGAGAAGGGAGGCCCCGTCTCAGACCTGGGCTCGGGGATCCCTGGTCCATCCCATGGCCCCGATGAATGAGACTTGGCCTGTGAGGTCATTGCCTTCAGGGTGCGAGTCATTGTGTCTCTCTCTTTGGCCTTTGACTTCCTAGGACAAGCTCACTACAAGCCTCGTGTGACGGGAAGATTTATGATGTTGGCCGACTTTTAGCTTTTGTGAACATAAGTCCAAATTACTCTGCTTTAGCGAAATGTGAATCTAACAGTTTCAAATTTCACTTCACACCTTTGCTCTGAATGGGAAATTGACATTGACTAATGCTAATGTCATATTCATAAATCGTCAGTAAATAAGAAAGCATCTGTTTTACTCTGCGTGGCGTGTGAATCACAGCTGGCTTTTCGCAGTTCGATGTTGTACCACTGTGTCGTCAAACTGCACCCAAGAGCAGAAAGCGACATAGAAGAGCTAGATGGGTGGCTTAAGTTGCATATAAATACTACAGGAGTCTCTTAAAAGGCCCCACATTTATCAGCATGAGGCAGCGCAGTACCACTGTGCCCAAATTCATTTTTTAATGAAATAATGTGCCAGTTCTTATTTCGGTGAATTTACTTTGGATTTGCAGGGCAGCGTTGGGTCATGAATAAAATGAACTTGTTTGGATTTTTGGGTGTTTGGCCTGATTGGTTTTATTATGACAAACAGTCTTGTAATCCCTCTTAAATTGAATGTATCTTGCAAACGTTTAATAAATGTGATGTCTCATGCAATATTAAAAAAACAAACAAAAAAAACCAGTCGAGTCTTATTAATTAAGATCTGGAACAATAAGCTACCCGCTGGTATGGAATTGGCTCGGGAGCAAGGCTAGCAGCTCATGCTGTAAATGAACGCAGGACTCGTCACTGAAACAAACAGAGCGAAACGGTGGCTCGTGGCCTACCCATGCCGACTTCAGACTGCTCCACACCAGGGCCTCACAGTGCCATGGATGGCATCGGTAATTTCACCACAATCGTTTCACCAATTTTCAAACCGAAAAGAGCACCTCGGTATAACGTGCTTTACAGCCACACAGCCCCTTTATCTGCTATAAATATGAACGGCGTATCTGTTTGCAAATGTTTCCTGTTGCTTGTCTTTGTACTTCTATTGTAAGGCAATAGGAAGAAAGCCACTGATCACACAACCGGAGCGCTCGGCTGCGCCGGTGCACCTGCTACACTGCTGGCTAACAGGTTGTGTTTCACAGCAGTTTACTGCTGAGAGGGACGTAAAGAGACTGTGAGGATTCACAAGGCACAATAAGGAACCTTTCATTTTTTTCTTCTGTTGTACATTTTGTGAATTAATGAAAAAGTCGCGAAGGCTTTTCTTCTGTATATGGATGGCTGTATGTTAACCCTGAGTGAAAACTGACTCTATGGAAAAGATATATAATAAATGAATCTCAAAGTTTTACACGTAGCGTTGTCAGTCTGTGTCGTTTTGTTGCGTTGAAGACATTGCATTAAGCGGCGTGTTTTCTCTAAATTATTTAAATATTTTTAATCACACAAAAGCTTCACTCTTGCAGCAGGGCCACGGCAGAGTAACCTAGTGAACGTAGCTCGTTAGATGCTGAACTGTGCATCTGCCTTTTCTGCTGTAATGCTGTTAAAATGACACGTTTTTAAAGAGTTTTCCCCTCGCAGGCCAGACACCAGCACTGCGATGGAGTTTGTTTTCCCTTTCATGCACTAGGTGGCAGCAGAGATACAAAAATCAGATGCAGACCGAAACTTTATAAGACGCGTTAAGAAAGTTCATTTAAGGCATCTAAAAGGTAACACTGTATAAGCGATTCAATTATTTTCCGTCGTGTAGCCCGTGATCCTGTTGGATTTGTGATGATGAAATGATGATGATATGTAGTCTGGCTCATCACAGTAATTATGTGGAGCTCCAATATAACATGTAGAGTCTGCATGAAATGACATCCATCCGTTTTCTAGCTGCTTGTGTGTGGTTGTAATATTTGGCAGGAATAAGTATTTTGTTGGCAATCAGAATGGTGTGTAATGGGCTTGGCTGTGCGTGCGTGTGTTGGGTGAGGTCAGCTAAAGGGTTAGCATAGGTGTGTTGGCCTAAAAGTCTGTCATTACAACAAAACTGCAGTCACATCCCTCGTAAGATTCCTTCCTTTTTATGTGAAGCAAAACAGAACATGGACTCAGAAGTGTCACAGTGCCACATGTCACTGCTGCTGACTCCTGCGTACACCCCTCTCCGAAGATCTGCTCCAACTCTCACGCGGTCCATCACAACCTGGCCTGAGGATGCCACTCTGCAGCTGCAGGACTGCTTCGACA
>JAACJT020000075.1:3300247-3319880 GCA_009936485.2 Gymnarchus niloticus
TGTCATGCCGTTTGTACTGTTCCTGAACCTGTGAATTATAATGTCATGCCGTTTGTGCTGTTCCTGAACCTGTAAATCACAATGTTATACCATTATACCTGTGGATGAGGACGTGGAATTCTGAGACACAGTATTGAGTATTAGCTGGCACCTCCCAGCCATGAGATGTAAAAAATGCCTGTGAAATCACTTGATTTCTGAATTCCCCACCTACCCACTACTTGCACAAATTTTAGGCCTCTTAAATTATTTTGAAGTCTCCTTATTTTTTTCTGGTTTTCAGTTGCAGATCTGGCTATTTCGAGGGCTCTTAGGCCGACATGTATGCTATTTCGAGGGCTCTTAGGCCGACATGTATGCTATTTTGAACTTGCATTAAAGAGATACTAGAAGATAAATAATTTCATTACATCCCCAAATCAGAAAAAGTATGGAAAATGCAAATAAAAATAAAAAAACACTGCAATTCTGAAAGTTACTTTGACTTTTATTTCATTGCAGACAGTATGAACCCAAGATATTTCATGTTTTGTCTGGCCAGCTTCATTTCATTTAATATAGTGTACATGCATTCCTGCATTTCAGGCCTGCAACACATTCCAAAAAAGCATTCATCACTGTGTAATGCTGCCATTCCTTCTCACAACACTTTAAAAGACGTTTTGGCACTGAGGACACCACGCCATGAAACGTCTCAGGCGTTATTTTGTCCCATATTTGCATTTTCCATACCATCCCAACTTTTTCTGATTTGGGGTCGTATCTATTTTATCTACATGTTTTTTGAGCTGCTGGAAACCCCACTGAACATCACAGTAACTTCACTGTGGGCGTTTATGGAACATTACGAGTTCAGTTAGTGTACGTCTTGCAAAACACTGTGCCCTAGGCAGCCTGAAAAAAATGACAGCACAATGCTTTAAAATCAGCACTCCTATCAGCTGTTATTAAAGCTGTTTAATAAAAAAAAAAAAACAGAGCAAAGAAGACAGCCTTGTTAACTGAGGTTTCTTTAAAATCATGAAATTTGTCATGTCTGCAAGATTTTACCAGAAAATAGTAACAATATTATTAAAGGCCCAGAGGGGTGTAATAGTCATTCTGTGAAGATTAGCAAGGCCCCCAAGCCTGTTTGGCCCTCCAACCATCTTTATTTTGCCCTAATTAGAATGTGCAGGCACACAAAAAAAGTCAAAATCTTGATTTGTGCCTAATTTTAACTTGCATTTTAACAGATTTTGTTGAACTATAATATTAATTTGAGCCATTTTCCAGTTGTCCATGCAGTGCAAGGTCCCTGAGGAGCTCATCCCAGGAAGCAGAAAGCAGTGGAGACCCCGAGATGGGACCCCAGTTCACTGCACGGTACACAGACATCGTGGGTAATGTCAAGACACAGTTCATCTGATAGAAAGGCTTCTGGATTTATACACATGATAGTAATCTGAACGGTTTCATATCGTATTATGGTGCGGTAAACAAGTCGGGAAGACATGACTTATACTGCCATCTCTTACGGCCGTAGCAGAGAATATTAAAGTAAAAACTTACTTTGAAACTCCATGTGCAATTAGTGTCAGGGGGGTAGTAGCTGGGGTAGAAGGGCGTGTGGAATCTGCCCTGCGCCCCAAGAACTGGCTGCAAGTTGAACATGGACGAGCAGGCTGTGAACAAGTGTGGGAAGCCATGGATCAGAGAGGTCTACAGATGAAAGCCTTCGGTCATGATGGTGGTTGAACTGATGCACCGAACAGGGAGGATACAGGATGGGCCCACAATAAAGGTCCCACCTCATATGCTGAATGAGTTTCTGTTTCATTTCATACAGATATGGCTGCTAAGTGAGCTAAATAAATAAATCTACAATATACTGACACTACACAATGATGCAGCTTGAAGATGATACTCTGGGCAAATGATGATTCACTCTGACTTGATCTGTGGGTGCTTTTGGTGGAAACGCACAAGCATGGCTGACATGAGTGTGGACAGACACCGAAGGATGGCCGGGCTCCTACCCTGAGAGGGCCACGCCTGGGCAGAGAGTGCAAAGGGGTCCTTGTAGTTGTAGAGACCCTGTTTCCATACCACGGTCATCCACTCTGCTGAGGACAGCACCCTGACGACCCGCTCCAGTCGACTGCAACGGTACAGGCTGAGAAAGAAAGGAAACAAAGCAAGGCTTTGGAAGAACAAGAGGCAGAGAGAGGCCCCTGCGGTGCCTTTTCCGGGCAGAGAGCAGCAGAGTGTTCGAGTAAAGACCAAAGAGTGCAAATTTCAGGTCGGAGCAGTGGCTCTAGCGTCAGAGACCTGAAGAGAGTGATGAACCGATAATGCATCATGGAAACAGTGACCTGTATGTATGGTTAACGCACAGAGCCGTGGTACAGCACATCTTATACTGCAAAAGGGCATGGGGCTCTCACTCACGAGGTAATGAGTCGGCTGTCAGTGGGGGTGGTTGAGTCGTACACAGCCAGGCGGTCCCTGCAGTCGGGTAGGAGCCACTCCATCTCCAGCTCTAGCTGAGAGCCCGCAGGTGCCTCCAGGTGCCAGATGCAGGAGGACCGCTGCATGTTGGGGCCCCGCAGAGACACTGGACTCCTGGAGTCTACCCACTGATACCTGTAACAGTCTGGAGCAGAGGAGCACCAATGCAGAAGGGCGAGTCAGTACAGCAGGGCGAGTCAATACAGCAGGGCGAGTCAATACGGGATATTGGATTAAATAACCCATTTTAAATACCCACATAAAAGATGAAATGATAAATGATTAAAAAGCAAAGAAGGAGAAGCAGAACACAAATCCTACCAAATGATGCTTTCAAGAGATCTATAACTTTGGCATCACACTCTGCACAAACACAGAAAAATGCAACATGACATATTTAGCATTCCAAGAATTAACACAAAAAGATGGCATTTCTTTTAGCCTGCTGCAGCATGACATCTCACCAGTTATAGAAAGCGAGAAGGTGGACAGCAAGTATCCTTTGTAACTTGCTGCGTCCCCACTGCCGATGGCCTGCAGTTTATCGTAAAGGCTGCTGTTGACAAAATCTGGTGTGACCTTCTCCACGAGACTCTCCGGCACTGACAAAATAAGCCAGAAGTACACCACCAGGCTGCCCTCCCTGTGGAAACGGTCACACTCATCTTCAGATGCCGGCCCCATCATTTCACGGGGAACTTACAGATCCGTGCACCTGACCCGCGGTGACCTACTGACCCGAAAGCAAACACACTGCTGGAGTTGAAATACCGGGACAGGGAAGACGACTTCACGAGGCTCGTCAGCTGACAACAAAGGACAAGGTATGGCTTTCAAAGATGGGACAACTGAAAGGGCGCTCGGTATTTACAGAGTCTGTCAACAACTGCCTCACACGGCAGACAGTACAACGTACAGCAGAACACCCATGTCTATGAAAAAGACAGTACAGGTCAGTGTAAATTCTGCAGCACGCTTAATCTAAACCTCTCTGTAAGCCCTCTAAGCTGAGTAGTGAAGTTTATTGCGATACAGGTATTTACTAAGGAAGAAACGCTATAAGGACTACTCAGTGGTCGGCACTGTGGCCTCACACCTCCATGGTTGGGGCTTCGATTCAGAGTGTGTGCTGTTTGCCCATATTCACCATATTCACATTCAGCTTCCCCCCCCCCCCCCAGATTAATCTGGGTTTCCTTCAGCAGTTCATCTCTATATCGCCCCCTAGTGTATGAGCGTGTGTGAGCACGTGTCTGTAAAAGTGCGGCTGTCCCCTGCTGTGACTCTGCCCCGTGTGCGACCAGCTGACCATGTCCTGCGCGGCTCGAGCCTCGGTCCTGAACTCCAGGCTGGTACGGGTGGAGAGCTGAGAGCTGAAGTTCCTATTGAGGACGGCGACGGAGGCCGTGTACTGCTGCTCCACCCGTGGCTCCAGCACCATCACTCTGTAGACTGTGACAGACACACGGAACAACAGTCGCAGTGCCAGGGGGTTGGTCATCCTTCCCCAAGGCTGCATATGGGCAGACAGTGACCCAGCTGCATTCCGGGGGGAGTTACAAGACGAAATCTAAAGGCTAACCACATCTGGCACCGACAAACACACCATGTTTAAAATCATTTAGACCCTAGCACATCTGAACTGTCCTATTACCAAACAGTAAGTGACTCTTGGGACCTCGTCTCTATGCTGCATATTTTCAGATGTGTGCCCATGATTTCCTGTTCGGAGGAGCAGACCATTTGCATTAATGAGCTTTTTATAATTAATGAAGGGGCCACTGAGTATGCAAATGAAGATGCATGGATGACCAAATGACCAAGTCTATTTTGGTCAAGAAAGACACTGCCTGCTGCATCTCAAATGTGAGAAAACACAGATGGATTTGTGTACTATGATTCAACAATGGCTTTTCTCTCATTTCCGTTTCCTGCCTACCTAGAAAGTACCAGGCCAGGATGCCGCCCCCAGCGAGGATGAAGACGATTAGAGCGGCAAGAAGTGTCAGCCACCAGACCGAAGGCCCTTTTCTCTTTGAAGGAGGTGCAGTAGCAGCATGATTGACCTTGGTCTGTAATGAATAGCAGACAGATTCCCACAGAAGCTCAGCCAAAGAAAAGCATGCAGCCCAAACCCCGCCAAGTGTCACGGGGAAGCTATTAGTAAACCATGATTTTAATTGTCTCTGTAATGATCATATGATGTGAGGTAACTACACACAAACAGTCATCTTGGTACTACACCTCAAGCATCAGTATATATTTTTAACATTCTCCGATAAAAGATGTCAACTTGTACACATATAAATGCGGCTGCTCTGAAATACTTTGGCAAAATAATAATCTTTTGTCTGTTTTATTGTACTGTTGAATTTTTGTATTGTTTTCAGCCATACTGCCCCTGGTGACCAACCTAAGAAATATCCTGACCACAGGGTAAGCAGGAAGCCACAGATATGTTTAGCTACAGGATTTACTATTTAGCCCTAGAAGTCTAAAGTCTAAAACACTCTACAATGAACTATAGAGTTTCCAAAGTAACATGCATGCAGAAACTTCTATCCAGTATTAGAATACAGCAAAGTTTTGCCTGTTTTGGTGAAAATACCTATTTACAGTTTTTAAAGCTTTTTCACGGGAATATCATTAGAAAAAAGAATAAAAGACACTATTAAATTCATATATTTAATGAGGGACTATTTAAATGCTATCCCGCTTTCCCGAGCCGCCTTGCTTTGGCAGGGTCAGCTCAGACGTTCTGTCCCGTTCTCCATTTCAAATACATACATGACTTGCCTGCTTCATAGTCACACTGGATACAGTCCTTACATCAAGTGAGTGCTTTTCATCTGGTCCTGTGGCAAGCATCATGTCTCTCTAGACTGTACAGTTTTACAAGGTCCATCTCCAACAAAATGACCAGAGACTAAAATCATTCTTCATTCGAGAAAAAAAAAAAGCTACTTTCTGCCCTGGCTTACGAAGGGACATTGCAGAAGAACAGGGGAGCAAATTCCCTCTTATCTGTAAATCCAAAGGTCACCGTCGATCAATATTCACAGCAATTCAGTCTGAAAAAGCCAATTCGATGTCTTTCTATTCCATACCAAAGCCACCACTAAAACAACACGGCAGGGGATTCATTAATGTATGTAGCATCCAGTTGCCAGAGCAGCTCACCTGGGTAACCTATACTCCAGTGACCACTGTATATCACTGGGGAGATATGGTCACCCCTTAAGGTAAATTCATACTCCTGGTGGGAAGGGAGGGGTATATAGTTCAAGGCTGATAGCGTTTTAAAACCTGACAAATTTGTTGACATGTAAAATGTCTTTTATTAGCCCTTGAGGCAGGAAGTGGTCATTCTAATAACACATGGAGTCCGACACAAATGTACTACGTTTTAATGTGATCTCTTTTTGTTTCTTAAAGAATCAGAACTGGATCATCCGTACTTAACTCAGAGCAATTGTTTCTTTTTGCTGCCATCTAGAGACTATTGTAATAGTTTAATATCTTCCCCAGGCACTTCTGCCTTATTCTGGGGTGGGGGGCACCTGACAGGGGCTGTTAAGGGAAGAAAAACTGCCCTGGGATCAGAAAGACTCCGGTGTCACAATGGACCAGCATGATTTTTTCTTTTTAAAAAAGTTCTTATGAAAGAATGCATTAATAACATGGTCGTTTTGAGCGCTTTCAAGATTATCAACAAAGATAGTAACAGGTAGAACTTCCCTTTAGTATGACATGTCCACTCTAGAGGATGCCGGTCTCGGTTTACTTCACATCAGCGGCACGTTACCTAAGATATCCTGGAAAACTCTAATGTTTATGCTGCACTTTTATCTAGCTTAGGTGTGACGTTTGCTGGATTCTTCTTCCCGAAGCCACTCTTGACTCATCATTCTACTGCCATGCAGGTCATTTGAAGAGGAGCTCCTCTATCTCTCCTGGTTTCTAGCGTAACAACTAGCGTGTTGTCAACTAACTTCTGAAAATGAGGCTTGCGGTTGAGTCTTGAAACCACGTCAGCTTTGCCAACAGACATTTTCACATCTCCAATAAGTTGACTTTAAGGCTGAAAAAATCCCTTCTCTCTTTCGCTTCAGATGTCTACACTCCCCCTCTGCGGTTGGTCTCTTCTCGGTTTCTTTTCCTGTTCAGTAAAGAACAGCCACTGTTTAAATGTTACCTTCGAACGTTTCATTAGACTTCAGTTTTCATAAAAAAAGCTTACTGTGGACATCTGGGCACGAGGAGGGCATGTCAGAGTATGTATGCAGTGTCTTAAAACGCTTCATCAGTATGTGACTTTCAAATTCGTTTATTTTTTTATTTTAGTGTGAAAACACAATGACTCAGTATTATTCAAAACGAAATTCAGTGGAATTCGGTACTGGTACAATGGAGGGAATCTCAGTCGTGCTGAAAACAGTACAGCCACTTTCATGCCAGCCGGCTGAACCTAGAGATACGGAATTGTCCCCAAAGGAAAATGCTGACTGGAATTTTAAAAGGGAACACATATTGTCCTTGTTATTCGGTTGGTGGTAATATTTCTTATGTGCCTCTCCAACAAAACAACTGCCCTCCCCCCATTTCAAACAATCTAGAACCACCACCATCCTTGACCTCGTCGCCCTTCTACCACACATTAATAATGAATGTATGATATGCAAATTAATAAAGCTAATCCATGTCATTTCAATATAATGGTTACATTTTGTTTGTTTGTTTGTTTGTTTGTTTGTTTGTTTTTCACATGAAAAATTCAGTACGTGAAGTCATTTTTGGCTCTGGCATCTGTAGGACAGAAGTTCTAAGCTTTGACTCGGCTGCTGAGGTGAACACACAGCCTATAACTGCCCTGTCAGGTTGTCCCAAATCTGGAATCCGATCCCCGCTCTCTTGCACTTCTCTGGTTTCCAGACACTCGGTTCAGATGATTTGGGACATCAGGAAGCCTTCAGTGTGCGACTCTGTCAAGACTTGCAACCTTGACAGTATGTTGAAGTCATTACAGATCTGCAGCTAGGCTGCTACGCTGACTCAGTGGACAGCTCTGTCTTCTCACTCCTGGTCGCCTCAGAACTGCGTGTGTGCAGTTTGCATGCGCTCCCTGATTCTATGGCTTTCGTCTCCCTGTCTCTACGTTGTCCGTGGTGTTCCTGCGGAGGATCAGCTGCATAGTAACCAAAGTAATATAAATATACATTTGCTTTTAAATGTAGAATTTAAAAAAATTACATAATGAAATCTTTTAAGCTTTTTTAATGTTTTTTCATTCTTTAAAACGATGGTGTGTATTTATCAGTCAATTCCTTACCGCCCCCTGCTGGAGGAGTTAGTCATTACCATCACCACACAACTGATACCTCTTTGCTGTAAAATGCTTTACGTTGTTAACATTTCGCAACTAATCAGAAAAAATCACACTTATTCGCACAATAATGATGTTTTGATATTTTCAAGTAGTCCTTGCCGAAAAGATTTTTGTCCTCCGCTCCGTGTTGCATGGGTTTTATTCTGTACTCCAGCTGCCTTCAAAAATACACAGTGGAGCAAACTAGACTGTGTGTGTGTGTGTGTGTGTCTGTGTGTGTGTGTGTGTGTGTGTGTGCGTGTGCGTGATTGACTGGTACCTCTGTCTCATGTCCTCTGTCTCCTGGAATAGCCTCTAGGCTCAACACATCACTGTTGATGATGATGATGACGATGGATGGATGGATGGATGGATGGATGGATGGATGGATGGATGGAGTACGATAATGCCCTCTGATTACCAGTTGTCAGCATTATAGATATTTAACCAAGGGGGTGGGGCTGTTCTAAACCGAGGAAATAGCTCTTACACACTTGAGAGATGTACACTGATTTTATCCATCCATTCTTACATCCATCCATTCATCTTCTAACAGCTTATTCTGGTCAGGGTTGCTGGGGACTGAAAACTTGTACATCCCCTTCTGGACTTTTCTTAGCTACACCCTGGACAGGATGCCAGTACATCACTGGGCACACACGCACATACACACACATGTTCAGTTATACACTATCAGCAATTTTAGTGATGCCAGTAAGCTAAACAGCATGTCTTTGGACCGCAGGAGGATGCCTACAAGACATGGAAACTCCACCCACAGGGTGGAGGTGAGATTCAAATGTTTTTATGTCAATGCAAATTAATACCATTTATTTAGATCTTGTGGTAGAACTTAAACATTTCACATAATCCAGGATAAAAATTCAATTTGTTTCATTTTTTGTCATTTTGAAAAATAGGTTTTCTTTTGACCGCTAGTACCAGATGTCCATGCTTGAAAGATACTTGTAGCGTTGGTGATTGTTCTGATGACAGGACCAAATATCTTGGGTTATGCAAACGGAGAACAAGAAATGAGTTTCAGATAATGGCTGATTATCATACAATCGGAAATCCTTTATACCACGAAATTTCTCAGGGAATTTTTCAAACATATGCTTAAAAGTTCAGAGTTCACAAGAAACATTCAGAAGCTCCACGCTTATGTTTGGGGTGGAGAAGGCTTGTTTCTGTAGGATGTGGTATCTTTTCAGACAGCTGAGCGGCTGGACTTTCCTGTTCCGACAACCAGCTGTGAGTAAACTAATGAGCTGAACGTAGGCTGTAGTCAGGGAGGCCAGGTGAGTGATTTGGGTGGAGTCATTTTTAATAAAATGCAGGCCAAATGAATGCAAATGCAAGGAATGGTCTGAACGCTGCTTTTTTAGGCTAAGCTCGTGGCAGAATCAGAAGTTAGTACTTGCTGTCGTTTTGATTATCCATATTTTTAATTTATAGCGCTAGTGCATCTGCCCTTTCAGATGAATGTTGTTTTTAGTGTCATCTGGGTGTATTTTCACCCACCGCACCAGCATCCAGATGGATGATAGGGTACTGGTTTAGCTGCCAATGGCCAACCCTGAAAACAGGTGGTACTGGGTTCCAGGTTAGTGGTTATCAGTAGCAGCCCACTGTCCTGACCAAATTGATTTATTTATTCATTCATTTATAATAGTGCTGGATGATATGGAGAAAAACTGTAATGCTACATGTCATAAATTGCAATTCTCACAACAATGGAGCGGTCTTTTTTCTAGTGTGATCTTTGGGAAAATACGACATCGGTAAAAAGTCCCTGAACTGTCAGGTTTACTTGGAGCTCTGATGTCGTGTTCCCCATGACAGTAACCTCCCCTGCTCGACATGTTTTACGAGGAACCCGGGACTGAAAATGGTCCTCTTGCTTAAAAACACAAGATGAGCCTCCTTTTTTTGGCACCAAATCCTCACTCTCCTCTTTTTGTATCATTCATTTTAAAAGGTGGTGTAGGTCTCTCCTTCACCCAGTCGTGTGTAACTTCCTCTGACTGAAACCTTGCCTTTCATCTCGACGTGTTTGCTGTGGCAGTTCACATTGTCACGATGACCAACACGATATCTTGTGCATTTCTACAACTGGCGAATGTACCGCAGCCCTTCCCGGCACATCAGGGCACCCTTCCTGGGGTCATTATGTTGTCTGAATTGTCGCTTCCTCATCTCTCAACCCTTTAGTGAGCGTCTGCATTTCTACGAGCGAGCAATGCACTACAATACTGATGGCACAGCTGCCTTTATTTCTTCAGTTTGAAGCTGACCACAGCCACACTCCAGAGAGCGTGAGTCCAGACACCTTCAGCATGGCACTCCGTCTGCCCTGTCTGATGACGCTCCACTCTTCAGCCTTTCATGACCTCTGGACTGTGTCCTCCTGCTGTCACTGGTCACTTTTTGTTTACCAGTTATCACCATTCATTAAACCAACACCCATGCATTGCTAACAAAGGCTTTCTGACATCTCCGTGTCCTTTATAACCATTGGTAAAATGACTGCCAGAAGCATTAAGCCGTGCCCATTTCACCAGTCTCCATGTGTCACCCAGTCACACCTGCTTTCGCCCCCTCGGGGATGGCAAATTCAGGCGGAGTAACGGCATGTTTGTTGAGTCCCCAGTTGTAGTGTGAAGTATCGCCAGTGGGTGGCAGTGTGCATACTTCACGTCCATGGAACTACGTAAGGATAAGCGCAAGAGACGAGGCGGAAGTAGCAGATGGCGGCGGAAGTTAAGGTCACGTGGCTATCACGCGCAATTGGCGGCGGAAGTTAAGGTCACGTGGCTATCACGCGCAATTGGCGGCGGAAGTTAAGGTCACGTGGCTATGTGGAGACGGTTGTTTGAGTCGCTAATGAGAGGAAATCGTAAAGTTTTCTCTGTGTGTAAAAAGTCGCGTTTACGTGAAAATGTCCGCTTCAATGATCAGAAGAGGACTTGAGCTGTTTGGCGATGACAAGAAAGGTAAAAAGAGGAGCGGCTTTGGCCGCGGTTCGTCATCCGTGTCCGGGCCTCGGCGTCGCCCTCCGCCTTTCATGGCTCCTCCAGGCCTGAACTTCGCTGCTCGTTTTTATTTCCTCACGTTAGCTGCTGTCGGCGCCCGGAGAACTAAAAAGAAGCAGCCGGCTGGAGAGAAGCGGGCCGGGGGGCTCACGGCTCAGCTCAGCTCCAGCAAGCGGCCGGGTTCGACCCGGCAGCGGGCGACGGTGAAGAACAAGCGGGTAAAATCGGCCCTGGGTGGGTGTGCTGGCTCGTGTCTGTCTGTCTGTCTGTGTGTCTGTCTGTCTGTCTGTGTGTCTGTCTGTCTGTCTGTGTGTCTGTCTGTCTGTCTGTGTGTGTGTCTGTCTGTCTGTGTGTGTGTCTGTCTGTGTGTGTGTCTGTCTGTGTGTGTGTCTGTCTGTGTGTGTGTCTGTCTGTGTGTGTGTCTGTCTGTCTGTCTGTCTGTGCGTGCGTGCGTGCGTGCGTGCCCAGTGATGGACTGGCATCTCGTCCAGGGTGTCTCCTGACTTGTGTCCTTTGTTGTGTGGGATTGTCTCCAGATTCACTGTGACCTTGTACGAGTTAGCTGATTGGAAAATGTGTGGGTGTTATTAAAATAAGACCAAAATGATGAATATCTTTAATCTGTGCCTTTTATTTCAGAGGAGTTTCTGAAAACACAGAAGAGCCATTTAAGTGCAAATCTAAACTACTTCCGTGGAACAGAATACAGACCGACTCAGTCAGACACAGTGAAGGTGGGAGTGGTTTTTGTGTGTGGTCCCATCCATTCAGTTATCTTTGTTGTGTATATATAATGCATTTATTGATGTGTATGTCTAATGTGTTTTGAAGTACATTTTAATAAAAATTTGCAGCTTTATAAATTAGTTATTGGCTAGTCAGTCATGGTTGCGATGACACGCCCAATGTATGCTTGTGTTTAGGATGGTGATCACTGACAAACTCGTGTTTATGAAACAGATCATGCTTCAGAGCAAAAGTCGGCAGTCCCGGGACCGACCCGATGCGCCTGCCGCGAAACCGAAGGAGAAGACGTCTCTGTTCACAGAGGAGGAGTTCCAGCGGTTCCAGCTGGAGTATTTTGGCAGGAAGGTTGAGGGAGGTGATCAGTGAATCATCATTTTGGACAGACGAGCAGAGCCTGACTTGGTCTTTGCAAACACCTGCTTTTTGCTATGTAAATTCGTTGTTTGGGGGTCTTCTATTTATATCATTTAAATACAGAAAGATGGACTGAAGCTGACGTCAGTGCAGATTGGGTTCCTCACCTTGAACCATTAATCAACTATTTAAAAAGAGAATTTAAAAGGTTACTGTGGAACAAAACAATAACCATGAAAGTTCATGCACAGCCAGCAGTGATATGCTGGTTTGAAAAGGCAGTCGTGAGGGAATGCAGCACAATACTTTGTTAGTGGATTTTTATGAAATGTTTAAAGTTTTTTGTGTTCCATGTGCTAGTATGATCTGCATTTTTACATTTTAGTACAACACTGTACAATGACTGTTTTTTTGCTAGTTTCTGAGTAACCAGTGACCTATAGATTGCAGAAAGCATTTTGAAAGGAAAAATATTCAGTTTTGCAAACCGCAAAAAATTCTTACATAGTAACTTCTATTCACTATATTTCATGATGTATTTGATATTTATCATATGATGCACATTTTTACACAAACTGCATTTGCTGTGGGATTAAAGCCCCTTCATTCTGAGCTGATGTGAAATCCTGGGGTTTCTGCTGAATCCATTTGAAATATTTTATCCATCTGGTTTTCTCCTTTTATGCTGACAGGCACAAATGATGCTATGAGATGTGGGTTTGTACTTTGAGAGGACAACCAAAATCTCAGCCTTGCTAGCATCTTAGGACCTTGACATGTTCATGGCCTCCAATAATGGAGCCAATGAACATCACCGCAGCGTTGCTTTTAATTACAGCTTCTCCTTTGTTATTAACGGCGATGATTCCAACACCAGATCCTTTCAGGTCTTCAGAGAGCACCTTCTGACAAGCATCCTGCAAGCTGTCACCCATAATGTGATATAAATTGGCCACTCTCTGAGCCACTTTAAGTCTCAGAAACTGTTCTCCATAACCAGAGCAGGCAACAGCTACTGTGCTGTCTGCAAACACTCCTACCCCCACTGATGCTATCTGCTCAACTTGACCTATCCGTTTGCCAGTTGTTCCACCTGTGGAAGTTGCAGCTGCCAAATTTCCCCAGCAGTCAAGAGCAACAGCTCCCACAGCTTGCGGGTAAATGTTTTCACCTCCGCCCTCTGCTGATAACTCCTGCCACATACTGGTCTGGAAGTACTCATCCCCCACTAACTCATCTCCTTCTCCAAGCTCTCTCAGGAAATCCACCACTTCCTTCCCAATAAGTAGTGTGTGGGCAGTGCTGTCCATGACTTTCTGTGCTGCTTTGATGGGGTTCTTCACACCATACTCACAAACAACAGAGCCAGATTTCATCCCAGTGCCATCTACTATGGCTGCGTTCATTTCACGTTTCCCTTCCTTGTTCAGCAGAGAACCCTTGCCAGCATTAAACAAGAAGCAGTCTTCAAGGGCAGCCACACATTGCTGAGCTGCATCAACACTAGACCCCCCTCGCAGCAGCTCTCGTTTCCCACAGGCTAAGGCTGCCTGCAGGGAAAATTCAATCATGCCCACGATATTCTGGTGCACTTGTATCTGCTCCATGACACCACCCTGGATAATCAAAGTAAAGTCGGAATTCTTTTTCAGGGTGGCATCAGGGGTAGTCCCCTTCAGCTCAGCCTTCTTCAGGGTGGCATCAGGGGTAGTCCCCTTCAGCTCAGCCTTGCCTGGCTCTTCATGACTGAACTGCACTTGAAAGTCACTTGTATCAGTTCTGCCCAGTCTTTCTAACTCTTCTTCCTCCAACAAGCATTCAATGGCACCCATCTGTCCAGCAATGGCATACCTAAGGGCCAGAAACAACATCAGCTTGAGGGTAGCCTGTAAATTTTCCTGAAGCTGACTTAAGATGTTTGCAAAGCTCCCCTTCCCATTGAGGGCCACAGAGATGCTGTCCTGCTTTCCAAGGTATGTGACAGCTAGCTGATCACAAGCGTACGCGTTTCCCACTGCGCAGTTCACCCCCTCTGTAATGTCTTTGCCCGTGACGTAAACTGAAGGACGGCCAAAAAGGTCCAGGAACCTTCTAAGAGGGTTCTCTGGTGACAAGGCCCGGCGTAAGGCAGCTAAGTGGGGACCTACACTCTGACCCTTTTTGGTGACTTTAATCAGCCGCTTATGCTCCTGAAAAGCTAAATGAAAAAGCTGAAGAATCACCTTTGTGTACTCGGGTGATTGGTGCGTTCCCATGCAGGGCATCAGAGCTAGAACAAGATGGCTGGACTGCATGGTGACGGGGTAAGTCGGATCACAGCGGCCATGTTTATAGTGACGCATGTGGGTGGGAGTGACAAAAATGTAGCTGGTGGCAGAGTCTCCGACAGTTTGCCTGAGAGCCAGCTGCAAGGAGAAGTTGATCCATGCATCAAACAGACCCCTCTGACTTCGCAGAGTGGCAAAGAAATCTGGTCTAGATGGAATTTCAAACGTGAATATCACATTGGTGTCTTTAGGGGATGGACTTGGGCATGAATGGAGAAAGCTAGTTGTGTCAACATCGAGTGGCTTTGGAGCAAACGTAGGGTTGAATGATTCAGTGATCCTCGACGTGTTTGGGTTGGGGTCTAAGTTTAGCGATTGAGAAACCCGCCAAATGGCATTAGTGACCAGGCCAGCGACCATGCCGTCCAGGGCACTGTGCTCGAACAGCAGGCCGGCCACGCCATCCTGAAACACTACCAGGTTCACCACCTGAAAAAGGTAGAATTACATGCGAATCAGACATGCGTCACGACTAAATCTGAGTGTTTGAATACCGAGTACCCTGAGTACTGCTTATTTCCCACTATCATGCACTGCAAATGCAAGGCGAAATATGCTTGCAATAATGTAGAAAGAGCAATATTGATAACTCAGTAATACCACTGTAAAAGGTCTGGCTACAGATCATAAGCAGTGTGTTGTGTTCAGAGATGTTTTAAGTACCCCGTTAGACCGATGCCATTTAGCCCTTCTCTTACGTATACGTCGGTCACATGCTATTCTCAAGCGTGACCCCATACCTTGTCATAATACCGAAGGCAGCAGTCATCTCGTCTGCCTACTCGCACCACATCGAGGGTCTCCGCCAAGTTGAGGGGCGCACTGCAGTCCTCAAGGACGACGGCCAACACTGAGCTCTCCATCAGCCCAAGCGATGTGACGACATCTCCCCGTCCACCCAGGATCTTCTCCCTCATGTCGCACCACTGATGTCGCGGCAGAGCCGAGAGGCGGCAAAAGGACGAAGGGTCATGTGCCTTGCCCTCCACTGGTTGATGTGCTGCCTCTGCCAGCTGGTCATAGATGTCGTGGACTGGTAGAGGAGATATCGGTTCCCCTGTGCTGGTACGCCTCAGGATTTGGACAGGGAAAATTCCTCCAGTACAAAGCAGTATAGCGTGCAGGCTCTTTGGGTACACCTGGATTATGAAAATTGGTAAGATATCTGATAATTGGCTTAAAATCTCTTATTACTAAGCACACCAATCGAGCACAACCTTCTACTTCCTCTTAAATTGACAGTAATGCATACTGGAGAGTGATCTTGTTACGTAGTCATGCTTGGTCATGTGCTATGAGGTCATTATTTTGAAATAGGTCTATACTGTGGACCATCCTTTAAAAGGCAGCAGGCCCAAACCTGAATGTGATCCTGGGTCTTTCCAGGTAGGCGACTGGCGGCAAATACTTCTGACTGCTGGGTCCGTTCAGTCGGTTCTTCGCCCTCCACCAGCCAAGGTTCACTGTGCAACTTGGCCACAGCCCAGAGCAGGGTGGCTGCACAGTGGAGCTGTGCAGAGCCTCGCCTGGGGGCCTTGATGGGGGGCAGAACTACAGGGATGGCCGTGGAAGAGGGCAAAGGGTCACGGCAGGACAGGATGTGGTTCTTGAACTGTGCTGTTGCCCAGTTCTCACAGCCTGTGATTGCTGCAGTTATACGACCATGGGCCTCTTGCAGAGTCCCCTCCTCCTGCCGAAGGGTGCTCACATACTGAGGATATCGTTCTGCGCTCAGGCTGAGCTGAAGTACACGGCTGGCCTCCCTCAAAGTGACCTCCAGCTCTGGGAGAGGGTAGTCAGGTAGATCCATCCTGATCATGGGGGACAGAGTGGAAAGAAATACAAACAGAAACTGCATGGGTGTTTTGTTAAAACTCCCAAATCTCTGAAAGAGCTAGGCAAGAGAAAAACAGGAAGTCAGCCAGTCGCTGCCATGTGTGTGACCCTGATCAGGATAAGCATTAAAACCATGGATGAATGGGTGATTCTTAATGAAAGGAGTACAGATGAAACTGCTGCTGTTCTCATAATGATATAATCTGAGTGTTATATGGATTCGCTCTTCAGCCACCATGGGAATGTAGGCCATGCCACATGACTATGTTGAATAATTAAACTCAACAGATCAGTCATTGTATTTCTAAATTATTTGGCCATTTGGAGACACTAATAATTTTGATTCTTAAACTGCCCATTAAGTAACTGCTATGACTCTCCTTTTTCATCATTAACACAACGTTAGCAGCAATAAGCACTCAGTTTAATTGGTTAATTAGTTTGGTTCACTGTTGGTTAATTCACTCAGTTTAATTAGTTAAATTAATTAAATATCTGAGTGAGCGAGTTTGTCTCTTTTTCCGTAAAAGAGGAAACAGGAAGCAGCAGGGAGGCTGTCATGCAGAGAATAACATCTCTGTTTCCCCGTTAGGATCTTAACCAGCTTCACATGGTTATATCTGCATTCCTGCAAAAAAAAAAAAAAAACTTGTGATCTATCATAAGGAAAGCTTTATTTCAGGAAGCCGGAGTAACTCAACTTCATAATCGAGCAGCGATGACAAGCGCAAATGATGTCGTTATTCAGTTTTTGAAAGCACTAAAACTAAGCACTTTGTGACGATGTTCCTTGTTAAAGGCGCTATATAAACTACACAGCATGTTTGTCTTAAGGAAAATGCAGGATTTTATGAAGCTGTGTATCTGCATCTACATATTACAGGAAATCTGCAATCCAATATTGCAATCCTGAGTAAAATGCACAGATTTCTTCTCCCTTGCCATTATTTCAGACAATAGCTGAAGTTGGATGAATTCTGTCTCTGTTTGATAAGAGTAACATCAAAGGACTGAAAGTAAACAGCTATTAAAAATATCCTGTTTCTGTCATCTTACATTTTATTAAAATTAACATTAATAATTATGAGTTTGCATAATTGATTGTATATTAATCAATTGCATATGCGATACCAAAACTAGCTCTCATTCTCAGCACCTTTGGATGTGTTACAAACTGTAGATTGATTATTTTTTTGCAAAGATTATTGCAAATGCTATTCTTGTTCCGTCTGTAATATAATAGTAATAATACATTTGAACACAGCCTACAACACAATACATATATGACTATAATGAGTGTGGAGCCTTAGCCATCCACCCACTCTTATCCAGTACAGAGTCACACCAATCCTGGAGTCTACTCCAAGAGGCACAGGACACTAGGCAGAGGGCACGCTGGATGGGGTGCCAGTCCAACACAGGGCATGAGGCAGGGGAGCCCCTGGACAGGATGCCAGTCCAACACAGGGCATGAGGCAGGGGAGCCCCTGGACAGGATGCCAGTCCAACACAGGGCACACACTCGTACAAAATGAGACAATATATTTATTAGCTATAATTAAACTGACAAAGAACTGAAAAACATATGCCCCAAAATAGATATTATGCATAGACTTTAAATAACTGCATTGAATATTTCAATTACACATACATTGAGTATAGAAAAGCACGTGTATGTATTGAAATATGAATACATTTACTCACCGTTATAACAGGAGGAGTCCCAGATTCAGACAATATAGAAGTACAGCTTGACAAGTGAAGAGAGAACATCCACTGAATGCTCTGATTTCTTATCTATATATACCAGGTGACTCCAATGACAGCATTATTTCAGCAAATAATGCTGATCTGGCTTTAGCTGAACAAATTCTCTACTGTTTTGTTGATTTTTTTTTTTTGGAAGTGGCTATGAACCATCTGGTATGTCTAATAGGCAGGGGGGGAGGAGCCTTGGACAAAGTGGCAGCTGTGTGACTCAAGAAAGCGAAATGTCCTAAAGAATCGGCGTGCTGCTGTCCTGACCGTGCAGGGCTACCGTGCAGCTCTCCGTCCGCTGGTCCGGTGTGTATGTAAAGCCCCGCCACATAATGGGGCAGCCTCAGCCTGAAGAGGGCCAGGTTCAAACAGGAAGGACTGCAGAGTGCAGGGGATTACAAAAAGAACAACTCTTACAATTCATACACACACAGAAGACATCCACAGTCCCAAAGCACTGACTGGTTAATACGATCAAAGCAGGGTTCAGCGTCCAAGCAGGGAGTTACAGCAAATCAAAATACACACACTGTTCACGGCACACTTATCTCATGAAACACTCGACTGACGTCCCCAAACTACAGCAACACTGCCGAACCACCCTAGAGGGACACCGAGGTACACAGACGCATGATGACATGGTGGAGTGCTGCCTAAAGGGGAACTTTTCCAGTCTAGAAGACAGGAGGACAAATTTCAATGACGGGACATCGTTGGTGTTTCATTACATCGTGAAAATGACCTCAGCACTGAGTGCATGAGTGTAGCTGAGAGGACTGCAGATGAACAGCACAGTGTTTTGCCTTGATCACACTTATGAAGTTTCATACCTCTCCCATCAACATCGCAAGCGGCCCAGCTGCTGTCTGCAGAGCACAGGCCTCCTGGATGGGGCCTGTGACAAAGGAGGCTCCTGTGTCAAAAATGACCTGGCAGGCTCCCTTCACAATGTCAGCCGGCTGCCATCAGTCACACTACAGCTATGGCTCTGGAGGACAGAGCAGCGTCAGCTGTCCATGATATAAAGAAGTCCAATCTTGCTATTTACGGTGACTTCATTACATTTGGAATTGCCACCCAAAAAAAAACTTATATTTGGAGTGAATTTCATTGTATTCTCGGAATACACATGACTATTAAACTAGAAACTGTTAAGCATTTGATTAGCACAATACACCTCATCACCTTCCAGGTTAACAATCTTCCTTTTAAAGTGATGGCACATTTTCTCTTCTGCATGTTTATGATGGTGTTCTGATTGTGGATTACAGAAACTTTATACAGTAAATCATCGATCATCTGAACTCATTTGAACCATCGGAGAATCGTACATACATGAGAATACCCAAATTTATTTGAGAAGAACCCTAAATAGGCATAAAATTAAATCAGTGTATGCAAGGTTATTGCTACTGTAGTTTCTGTGGTATATGGCATACATCTGTAAATAAACAGAAATGAATACATGAAGTGACAGGAGTAATACTTCAGTATAGCAATCCATGCACTAAAAGTGAATTCTGAATTTGTTCTTGGTGGGGGGCTGTAGTTCAGATAATTGACGTTGATGATGTTGCATCAACTGTAATTGATGTTCTACTGTAAATAGTCATACAATTCGATTCAATTCAATTTTATTTATATAGCACGGTCACAAATCGCTTTACATAGTCCCGGGCCCACAGTCCCCAGAGAGTAAGCCAAAGGCGACAGTGGCAAGG
>JAACJT020000075.1:3319980-3332337 GCA_009936485.2 Gymnarchus niloticus
GGTCTGAGTTCTCCGCTACGACCTGTCCGTCTTGGGTGGCCCTACACGGCTTAGCTCATAGTTTCACTGAACTACGCGAGCCCCTTTGCCACGACAAGGCAGTGATCCATTGAAGGGGAGAAATTGTAGTAGGTAGTATAAATTAATGAAATTACACGATGTTCTTCTCTTGGTAAAATACACGAATGGAAGTTCGTAGGGATACAAAATGACGTCATCAGTATAAATTGTATGTAGCTATAACAAAACGAGACTTTTGCGCAGAAATGCGGAGTTGCCGAAATCATGCAAAAATCACACTGTTGTTTCTAAGCAGACGTCTGTCATTAATGGTATAGTGAAACTACGTGATTTCTTAAAATGATTTCAGATTAAATGTGATAGTATTAGGAGAAATGTGAAAGTCATATCATCGGTAGTTTTAAAAACCGCCAGAGTATTATTTCCGGAGGTATAACATGTTTTCCGTGTGTAAACCACGACACGGTGTACCACCGCATACTTCGCGTTAAAGTCGACGTAAGTTTCCCTTTTTCGTCATAATTACGCCAATATCCTCTCATTCTACTGCGTCATTAGCGCGCGTGCATCAAGTAGGTCGGTGGGGACTAGTTCAGCCGACTGCGGATGGATATTAAGAATTTGCGATAAAGCGGAAGGTTACTGTTGGATGTAGTGCAGCTGTATAAATACACCCGTGAAGGCGGGCTACCTCTAGTTCCCCGGAAGTCTTTAACCGAGTTGAGTCTTTGATCTACGTGAGCACAGTCGCTCCTCACGCCAAAATGGCAGAATAACGACCTACAACCCCAGCGGTGGCCAACTTAACAGTGCTGCGGTGCACTGCACTGGCATTATATTCGGCAAAAATGGCGTAAGTAATTTTGGATGTTTGTTGATCGGATGTGTCATGCGGGTTGGGTCGAGGTGGGCCGACACTGCTTTTAGTAACAGACAGTTTTCTACATCTCTGGTCAGTGCAGTCGGTTGTCGTCCTTACTCGACAGAAAGGACTAGGGAACGTGGCGATGTGTAATGGCAACGTGGCAGCGCCAATATGGCGTTTATGTCCTTTTCCTGTGACGGGACGTCAGGTTAATGTCAGCAAAATGGCGCGAGGGCAGCTCCGCCTGGCGGGCTCGCGCCTGTCGTTTTACGTCAGTTCCGGAAGGTGGGGTGTTTGATCACGTGTCTGTATTTGGGGTTTGTTAGATGTCCTGAAATGTATAGTGTAACGTTATATGCCTGATTCTAGTGAAATGATTTAACTTGTGAATACAATGAGTGACTTTTTACTAATGCTTGTGTTCAAGACCCCCTCTCTTTGCAACAAAAATGGAGCATATGAATATTTGGATATATTGATAACTAGGCTTGAGTTCATATTTTAAGTGAGTGTTGGTTGATGCTTGCCTGAAGTACTGTCTAGATTTCTGCTTTCCTTAATCAGCCTTTGCCTTTTCCGGCAGGTCCCTCAAAGCAACCATCAGCCCTGCTATAGTCAACAGCATAGCAGAATCACTCCCCACATCTGCCTACTCTCTTTTGCATCAGCTGTCACTGTCTGCTCTCTTGCTGATCCCTGTGATCACTTGCAATGTGCCTGAGTCTGGAAGCCAGCCTGGAAGACATGGGACCCCTGTTCTTGGGGTCCTCATTTCTGATGGCTGACCCCTTTGGCCCCCTACTGGATGGAGATGACGAGCAGCCTGCCTTAGAGGGGCCTGTTTTGCCCCCCTCTCTTTCTTACAATGACTCCACCCCTTCTCTCCATTCTCTTTCCCCACCTTCCTCACCATCTCTGAGTGGCAAGGCTGGTGATCTTCTGCCCCCCTTGTGGCTGTCTGCAGAAGAGATGCTGGATGCTGCTCCTAGTGCAGATGGCCAAGGTGAGGATTCTCAGCTATTTCTGTGATCATGACTGCCCCCCTAAACATTTCAGTTCTATGGTGTGAGCTTGCTGGTTGATGTAGAGAATTGATTACATAATGTTGCAAGATGCATTGCTCTGTAAATAGAGCTTAATTTGTAGGTGTGTAAAGAATTGTGGGTCCCCCCCCTTTTATTTTCCAGATGCATTCTCTGGCATGGACTGGATGGCAGAGAAGGTTGACTTTACTGAGTTTGACCTGGATTCCCTCATGGGCTCCTGTGATTCAGATGAGCCTCCCAGCTCCCCAGAAGATCTCATTGCTTCCTTGGAGTCTCAGATGGATCTTGACTCCCTTCAGTTCTCTGTGGCTTCACAGGAAGAGCTGGGCCTTGACATGATGGGCATTAGTTCCCTACCCTTGCCCCCCTCTCAGCATGAGTCTGTCAAGTTGGAACCAGCCTCCCCAACTCCTCAGTCACCCTCTCCTGCTCAGTCAGTCACTTCATCCTTTACCCTGGAGCTGGGTAGTGAGGTGGATGTGTCTGAAGGAGAGAAGTCTGTTCCCCTGGAAAGTGCCCTTGCACCTCAGATAGTGCTCTCACTTCCAACACCCCACTTCGTTGTTGTCTTGGCCCCCAAAGAGGAAAGAGTCCTGGGTGTTGACCAGTCAGATGGTGATAGTGGAGTTGGTTCTGACACTGGTTCCCCTGAGCACAGCCCTTGCCTGAGCTCAGCATCTCTGCCTGGCAGCTCGTTTACAATGAAACCATACTCCCCAGGGCCTGTACGACCATCGTCAGTGATGGCCAAGGTGAAGTCTGTTCGTTCTGCTCCTAAAGGGGTGGAGAAGAAGCTGAAGAAGATGGAGCAGAACAAGACTGCTGCCACTCGTTACCGTCAGAAGAAGCGGGTTGAGCAGGAGGTTTTGAATGCAGAGCTTAGTGAGTTAGAGAAAAGGAACAGAGAGCTAAGTGAGAAGGCGGACTCTCTCAGTAAGGAGATCCAGTATCTTAAAGATCTGATTGAGGAAGTGCGAGCTGCAAAGAGCAGAAGAAAAGTGGTGAGCAAGGATGCTTAAGATGGAGCCCTACTGAGAGAGCGGCCTGTGATATCCTGTTTTTGTAGAATCATGTTGACAAATTCCCCACATTGCAAAATGAATTTCAGTTCAGTCATGGTTACGTTCTAATTTTCCATTTCAGTTCAGTCATTGTTACGTTCTAATTTTCCATTTCAGTTCCCTTGTCCAGTAAGGGGTCATATTTTGCAACTTTCCTTTGTACAGCACATTACTTGAATTTGTGTGATCTCAGCCAGCTTTGTATGTCGTACATGTGCCATGTTTGCTTGTAAAAAGCATCTTTTCTAATAAAGCTTTGCCGATATGCGTCTCTGAATGGTTATATTCAAGGCAACGATCATGAGCGTTCACTTGCATTTAGCATTACATCTTGTCTGTAGAACAGTAGACTGCGTCGAATGTGACATTTAAGGATGATCCCCACCCCCGAGAGTCATGCTAAGCTACCCGAGCAGGAAAGCAGTAACAGCGGTTCAGTCCCCTTTTTAACGATTTACATTGGCGCTGAGTACAGTAGGGTGTTCTGCTTGTCACTTCTCCAGTGCTGCAGCAAGTTAATGAATTGTGGTTGCTATGCTTTAGGACCATTTAAACCATGTTTTAAGAAGCCTCTGCCTCACAAGACAGGCTGGTGACGTCGTCTTTCTACACGACAGATTAACTGGCTGTGGTTATTGGATGTGAATCCAAATGTAATGGAACCTCGCAGCATTCATAGTCAAGGATAAAATAAAGGTAAGCAGTATGAGAAGAGAGTCAATATCTAGGGCTTTATGAAGCATGTGGGTTTGTTTTATTTCTTTATCCCCAAGGGGAAATATTTGCGTTATTTAATCATCTCTCTTCTGTGTTTTTTACCACTTGTTCTTCGTTGATGTTTTATTGTACACAATGTGTTTTGTTCATGTGTATGAAAAAACTTCATTACCATCACTGTCAAAGCAAAATGTGTGAGGCGGTTTAGCAATTCACAGCAAAATTATAAAATACTGTATGCATATTTAGGGAAAAAATGCGACACTCAGACCACAATCATAAACACTGAGGTTTAGTCAAATTGTGTTTTTTTTAAGCTTTATCAGAACTTCAGTGATCACCACACAGAGTTAAAACATAAGAACAATGAAGGTACTTAAGTTATAAAGGCAATCAATTAAATTCTTTGCAAATACTGACAGTGTTTATAGCTTTAGAATTATTAGAAGAGTTGTGTCTGGAGATTTTGTGTAAATTCGTTTTCTAAAATAATGAACACGGTGGCTCTGTTGCCAGATTTACTTCAGTCAGATTGTAATAAAGGGCACGTGCACGACGGGCCACGTTGTGCCGTAAAATGTTACCAAGCGTCGTAACGAGTCAGAAAGGTGTAGTTTCGTACGAACGCCTTCAGGTGGCGCACCTGAGCCATACGGGTGACGCTGCTCACGTAACGGACGACAAATGTACGCTTTTTTTTCATTATAAACGCTTAGATTACGGATCCGGCGGAATGCGCTGACTCCAGATCAGTGTTTACTGAGTATGTCTTCTATGCATTTGCGTTCCGTTTTTGCCCGGTTCTCCACGACTACGTCCAGGCGCCTCTCGTCGTAGTCGTGAAGCACCATTTAGCCAGCAGATGTCACAATGAAGCGACGTTTCAAAAGATTATTCTATCTGTTTCGATCTCCCGAAGTCCCGCTTTGCCATTTCTACGGCCCATTTCTCTAAAATCAAACTCGGGTGTCGTGTGCGCATGCGCAGGGGGCGGGGACTTCCGTGGGCGGGGACTTTCGGTAATGAGAGTCAGCAGCGCGAGCCGCACCTTCCCGTTTCCACAGGACTTCCATTTTATTTGGGCGACCCTGAGCTCATCCCTGGGTTTTTTTTTTTTTGTTTGTGTGTTTTTAAGTGTCGAGTATCTAAGCTATTGTGAAGACGGCACAGTACTTCAGATCCATTTCTTCGGGTTTGTTCTTCATAAAAGCTCCGCGAAGGTAGGTGACGTAATGTTAATGTGATTATTCTGTTCCTGACTCTGCTGACTCCCGACCACGTGTGATTTCACGGTGGCGTCTGGAAATGAGCCTAAAGCGTCAGGCCATTCGTTTGTCCCTCTCGGTTCCTTCAGTGGTTTTAAACCACTTTTACTAAAACTGACAACTGAGATGTTGAGATGTTCTGATTGGCCTTGTACCAAGATTGGTTTAACGAGTCATTTAGTTGTGATGCATCACCTTTGTACCTCTCCCAGGATGGCACTTCTGAGCTCCACCGCTCAAAAGCGGCATGTGATTTGGGAAACAGATCAGCTGGTTGCCTTCCTCCATCCTGAACCGTGGACTCCGGGAGCCACCGTCCTGACTGAGAGATCTCCCAGCGGACACTGCAGCATCTTTCATTTGGCAGAGGCCGACTTTCTAGCCATGTTACTGGGTGCCCGGGAGGTGGCGAGCCTCCTCTGCCAGCGTCTCTCGGTCGAGCGCTGCGCACTGGTATTCAAGCCTCAGCCAGAGCAGCCAGCCCACATCCGGGTGCTGCCGCTGCACGGGCTCCATTCCAGCTGGCAGCCCTACTTAGCGGAGGAGGGGGACTTCCAATCACATGACCCCGGTTACTGTTCCTCAAAAAATGGGCCACGCTGGCAAGATGCCGAACTGGAAGAGATCCAAGGCAGGATTCGGGCCAAGCTTCCCACCCCCAGTGCCCCTCCAAATTATGCCTTCTTTGGCGAGCCCAGTCACGACGGGCTCTTCTCCCGCATCGTGCGTGGAGAGGAGCAGCAGTGGCGTGTGTGGGAGGACGACGCCCACGTGGCTTTCCTCACACCCTTCCCCAATGCGCCAGGCTTCACCGTCTTGGTTCCCCGTCGGCCGCTGCCCAGCGACATCTTCCGACTCGAGGAAGCCGACTACAGGGCGTTGGTTCTGGCCGCACGTGCAGTGGCTCGCCTGCTTGAGGATGGCCTGGGGGCCTGTGGGGTGGCGCTCATCTTTGAGGGTTTTGAGATCGACTATGCCCATGCCAAGCTTATTCCCCTGCTTCTACCGCCTGACCGTAGTGTAGCCAGGGTAGCTCCCCAGTACTGTACCACCTATCCAGGGTACGTGACCTCAGCTGATGGCCCTGCAGCCAGCGTGGAGATCCTTAAAGATCTGCAGCTCAAGATTTGTCAGGCATAGCTGCATATGATAATTATAAGGTGTACTTTTTATTATAATCTATTTTACAAATTAAAAAGTGGTGTTCTCAAAGCAGTCCTGAACTGTTAGGGTGGCTCATTCTGGCCAAATTTGTATCGTCTTGGCCACCAGTTTAACTCTGCAGGTTAAAGGCTTACGTGCTGCGATTAGGGATGATGTCACACGGTTAAATTGTCATATGTGTGGGGTGTTGGAGGCTTTTTATGCACCAGGCGTGTTTGTCAATACTTTTAGTGGTTTGCCCCCCTATAGGATAGTCCACATTTTTATCAAATTTAAGCTTGGTTCATACTTGACTTTCAGTGCTTTGTCATGGTCCACACATGGCTGAGCACACGGACCTTCGTGTCTGTGTTAATTTGTCAAGTCAGTGCATGTGTGCGTTTGTGGTCGGCAGCGATGATCTTGCGCCAGACCAGCAGAGTGCACGTGTTGTCCTCGTGGTCTGAATGAGCGATGAAGAGCGATCAGCTTTCGCATCGGTTCTGTCGTCTTGAGCGATGAGCTGTAAATTAGCCAGTACCTTTCCACTTCCTCACGTCACTGTTCACGGAAGGTATTCATGACTAGGGTTGCAAAACTTCTGGGAGTTTTCAAAGTTGGAAACTTTCCATGGGAATAAACTGGAAATTTGCAAAATTGCAGATTAGCTTATAACAGGGATCTTAAATGTAGTTAGTTAAAAATCTTGCAGCACAATCTTGGTTAAAACAAAATGTTTATATTTGTTTGTTTATTCCCCAGCTTAACTTCCCAACCCTATTCATAACGAATATTCTTTTATTCAGTTCCTCCTTCGTTGACATTTAAGTCAGTGCTGCCATCTACTGGAAACTCTCAGCAGTGCACTGACGCGCCAAATGGCCGCGAGACTCAAGATCTCAGCTGCATGTGCACGCGCCTGATGAGGAAATCTGCGTCTCTCGCATCGTGTGTGGAGCATCATGGAGCATCATGGAGCACTAAAGTATGAAGCAGGCTTTAGACGGGATCTTTTTCAATAAGGAAACTATGATCACTATTGACGAGTAATGGTTTTGTGTAGCTAAGAGATTTGAACCTTGAGGAACTTCCTAGGAGTTCACTAGGAACGGAGGACACCCTAGGCAAACGGTTTTTGATTCTGATTTTAAATATCTCGTCCCAAAATTACAAATCTTTTCGATTCAGACATGCAATCATTCCGATATTGGTATAGTTCATCTTTTGACATAAATATTATAGTGCATTAAATATGAATGTAGTTCTGTCAAATTCAGAGTTCCAGTTTACATATGTATACATTTAGAACCCACTATGTACTGAAATAACTGAACATTTATTCCTACTTCTGCTTTTTTTTATTGTACTTGTTAATTTCAACCATATAGTTACAAAACACTATCAATAAAGTAACCCAGTTACTGCAGCATTTTAATATTGACATTTTTCAGTGTGTCATTTGCTGAAATTTTTGATTTCTGTTGTAATTTACAAATTCATCCATGATTTCTTCAGTTACCGGATTGTGGCAATTTGTTAAAATCTTAGGAATGGGAAAATGTCCTTGATTAATACACTTTTACTCTTTACGCCTTGTCTGCTGGTCCTGTCATGTTATATATTTGTTTTAAATATAAAGCAATATTCTGTATTGTGCTTTGCTTCAAGAGCAATTTTTATAACAAAGCACTTCATTTTTCAGAATATTAAGCTATGAAACTTACACCATCGGTTGCAGACATTACATTCTACATCTGCTGACTCCTAATTAATCAAATGGGACTTCAACTGCCTGCCTTAATTAACTGCCTGTTAAGGTCTTAATTAATAAGTGGGAAATTACTCCTGGGAGGAAAAAAATCTGAAAACTTGCTGACTCCTGTGTGCAATGTGGGATAAACAAGTTCCTAAGCAGAGAGCAATGGACGAAACAGGTCTGTGTTTCTCACAAAAGAGGCTTTGCGTCTCACTAAAGGTGAGGACTAGAGAACAGCTGACATTGCAAAAATCTGCTCGTTGTTCTTCAGTCTCTTCTTAATGCAGATGCATTTAATTGCCCGTCTTATACAGATGGGTGTTTATGAATAATTTATCAATAACAATGAGAGCAGGACAGGAAATGGCTCACAATAAGCTTCCTTCTGCTAAAGACTACGCGGCTCTCGCTCGGTTCAGGTATTTGCGTGAACGGAATTCCTACTTGGACACTGGCAGCATGTACAGCCGCGGAAGCAGGAAAAATTCTCCATCTTGGACATGTAGAGCAGAGGATCAATGCTGCAGCTCAGGTCCATGATTGAAAAAACGACGACGCTGATCTGGCACGTATAAACTACGATGTCATAGTACCTGGTGAAGGGGAAGAGTGCCACAGGTGGCAAGTACAGGGTCACGATGATGGCTAGGGCGATCAGCACCATCTTGAAAGCTCTCTTCTTTGTCGGGTGCATCTGCTCTTTACCGATCACGGAGCGCCTCAGAACCCAAATGATGGAGAGATTGCAGAAAACCATGATGATGAAGGCTGAAAGGATAAGTCCAGAGAAGACTTCAGTCACGGTGTTGCTGTCCTTAACGCACTTTGTCAAGGCGTAGGCAAGAACGAGGTCCCATACGAAGAACAAGAGCGCCATTCTGATTTTGTTGTTCTTGATTTGACTGAAGATAATGGGGTGGACCACAGCTACATAGCGGTCCAGGCAGATACAGGTGATGAAGAGGGGGGCGACATCCTTGATTCCATAGGCAAATCGCTGGAGGTACCAGATCTGGCTGTTATTCAGAAGGAGGCGGTTCGCCAGCTCGACTGGAGTCATCAAGCCAAAGAAGGAGTCAAGCAGTGCCAGGCTGAAGATGAAGATGTCGGAGGTTGATGATACATTCTTCTTCTTGGCCACATGCCATATCACCATGATATTTGCAGGAACACCCACTACCATGTTAATTACCTTAACAACAAAATAGAAGATAAAACCGTAAGAAGTTTCTTTGCACTCGTGGTACTGATACCAGAGAGTGGGTTCAAAGATCAGGGTGGTACTGCTGGCCGGATGACTGGAGTTCATCCTAGCATGATCATGAAGAGCCTTAAAGAGAGAGAGATGTTTATTTGTTTATATTTGTCACACTCTTCACTCTTCACTCTGCATCTGCTGTCCAAATGTATAGATATGTGTTGATAATTTGCATGCTGCTGAGTATTTTGTCCTGTTTCACACTGCATTACATTTAGTAACGTAATGACAACAGAAAATAGTGTTTAATCTAAAATGATCGTGTTACTGCTAACTCTTTCTATTATCTTCATAATTTACTTTGTCTCTACAAAGACATCTCTAGTGATAATTTTGCCAAAGCTTACAGTAACTCATGAACAAAACCTATGGCTGTGCAAAGCATACTGAAGTGAACTCCTGTATGCATTGAGAGCTTAAAAAAAAAAAACTTACCTCACAGAAAGGAATCTTTCTCGGAGTTTCCACTAGCACTGACTTGGCACAATCCTTCTCTCAATATAGTACAAGTTCATGTGGGGCAACAATATTTAAACAATGGAAAAAACTTGTGAAAGTAGCCAATCAGTTTGATAGTGAAACGGTGTGAAGTTTCCTCACATGGCAGCAGTTGACGTAAACACCAGCACACTGGATGGGCATTGGCTGATGTTTCTGGGTGTATGGGTATGGGGGGGGGATACCCCTTCTCTTCACTCCTTGCTGTTGTTCACTAAGTGAGCGAAACACTGAGAACAATCTGCTGGGTAAACAACTGATGCAACTCTGTATGGGTAAGAAATTTGCTGTAACATGTGGTAATGTATTACATGCTCATGGCATCTCTCCGCCAGACTGAAAGGGAGGGACTGGTCTTCTGGGACAGCAGATCATAACACGTCATCTAAAGAATCATTTAAAAATGCTCATTATCTCTCAGCCTCGACAGTAGCAGATCAACGAAGAAGGCCAGAGACAGGCTGAGTTAGGGGACGACACGGGTCACTGCTGATCTCTCCCTCGTCAGTAATTAAATATTTAGAATTACCCCCAGCAGATATTATTATCACGAGCAGCACAGCTAAGCAAACGAATGATGAAGAAAGTGGCCTCCTATCTGCATGTTACCAAGAAAAATAGTGTTGATGTTTTTGACAGTAAAATGAGAGACGTGCATTTCTGTCTTCCTCATATCACGTTCTGTCCTGGTTGTGTTGATGATGTGTGTTGGTGTGTACGTTTTAGTGTGCCTTCAACAAGAGGCAACTTGTTTGGAAAGAAAACATAAGCAAAATATAGACACACGTCAAGTTGACGGAGATCAGTATGGTAGCCTTGACCAATAGGCATCGTAATATTAGCCGTTTGCTGATAGGGTGCATGACATCCACTGTGCTTGTTGATATTGACTGTAGTTTATAAGTTTAAAAAGACTGGATGTATACACACTGTATGGTGGCTCAGTGTAGACCACCGTGGCTCCACAGCTCCGGTGCTGCCCCTCCCCTGCTGATTCACCATGCTCCGTGTCTGTGGAGTCCGTAGAGCTCCGTGTCTGTAGACTTTGCTCATGCAAGGTTTTCCCTGCCATGTGCTCAGTGCTTCTTGGGATATCATCCAGGTGTGACTGATTTTCAAAGAAAGACAAGCTTGGGAAGGTAATGAAGAGGAAGATTTTTCAGAATTTGAAGATCACATTTCTGTCAGTTCAGAGTCTGACAGAGAGTCTGAAGAAGAGGATGAACTTGAGAGAGCGAGAGCTGTGAGAAAAATTCTTGATCTAAGTATTTTCATCATTCTAGGTTGTGGCCAGTATAGCAACAAGAAGAAGCACTGGGAGGTGCATGGAGCCGAGATGGAGAGAAAGACACAGCATACATTCATCAAATGGAAGAAATACACACAGTATACAACAGACACACAGAGTAAAACTGTGCCCCTCGTGTGTTGTATAGGCTGGCACGAATAGCGTCTGTGTTCAATGGGACTGTTGTGTTGTGTACACTGTATCTGTTCAGTGGGGCTGGTGTTTTCTAGACTGACATAAACGTGTTCAATTTCTTAACGTTTTTCCAGCCATATGTTGATATTGATTTTTCCTTTTTTTATCACAAAAAACAGATAGCACTATGATTTATGAATATGATCTAACAGAGGTAGATATTAACCATACATGCTGTCTTTATTGCTTGTAACTGGGAATTTATTTTACATAAATTGTTCTGTATTGATTTAAAAACCCAGTAATGCGGGTGATAAAGACTTGCATGCCACACACATGCTGCTCTTCTTAACACGTGAAGAGCAGGCATGAGCCACACGTGTGTGTGAAACACGAAAGACGACCAGGGAGAGGGATGAGCAGTGAAGGAGCACTGTGATGGGGGTAAGAGCAAGAATGGACTGAACACACAAACAGACAGCAATACAAACTCTGCACTGATGACATTCAAAAACAAAGTTAACACACACAGGATATCACATCACAAATCATAAATTACAGTTTGACAGCAACAAATACCAAACAAAATAAAATAGAAACAACTCACAAAACACGGCTTTGAAACGACAGAATAACAACAATAAAACCCTTCACAAGTCACACTTTTAAAGCCACCCAGTCAGTCTTTCTACACTTCCCCTGCTGTGTGGTTCTGTTACTGTGTCCCTAAACCCCGTCGACACCGCCCCAACCGGGCCTTTCGGTGGCTGCTAACCAATAATAACGCAGGAGCTCTCGAATTCTGACCAATCGGCTCGCCGTCTTCACAAACGAGCGTGGAGGAGATCCAATCAGCGCGCAGTCGACGACTTTTCAAAACGATGCCCGCCTTTTCTGTGTTGCTGGCAGTTGACGTCGGTTCGCGTTAGCGTATCGAGTTTTACGTTTTTCTTATAAATTTATAAAGGTTTAAAATTATAAAAGTTTAATAATAAACACTTGGATACAGCAGGTGAGTTTCCTGTTTAGAGACGCGGTTATGGTTCGGCTCGTCCCCGTCTAGAGACGCGGTTATGGTTCAGTTCGGCTCGTCCCCGTCTAGAGACGCGTTTATGGTTCGGTTCGGCTCGTCCCCGTCTAGAGACGCGTTTATGGTTCAGTTCGGCTCGTCCCCGTCTAGAGACGCGGTTATGGTTCGGTTCGGCTCGTCCCCGTCTAGAGACGCGTTTATGGTTCGGTTCGGCTCGTCCCCGTCTAGAGACGCGGTTATGGTTCGGTTCGGCTCGTCCCCGTCTAGAGACGCG
>JAACJT020000075.1:3332437-3361143 GCA_009936485.2 Gymnarchus niloticus
CATAAGCCAAATTCGGTCTGGATACAGTGATCACATATCAACGAAGAAAAACAGCATACAAGTACAATCCCGATCAAAGAAAATCCTAATTTAGCTCTTAGCACCCTTAGACACAATTGGACAGAATTTCAGCCCACATATTTCACCCAATATTCTTCTGGTATTCACACACTGAAAATCCAAAAAAGAATGCTGAAATGAACACACATCAACCTGGGTTAAAACACACTGACTCTGTGTGTTAAATCAGCGATAGCTCTGAAACACGAGGGGCCCATGCTACCATTGCATCTGGTTAGCATTCTCGGCACTTTCTCCATGGAGATTATCTACCTTACGCCTTTGTGGCGTCAGCCTCTTGAAGGTTACGACCGTGACGACATTCATCCTCCTGCTGCCCATTTAACGGCAGCTTCCACACCAGATAAGAACAACTGCTTTTCCCTCCTATCTCCTACTCAGCCCATTAAACTTCTGTGTGACTGCTGGAAAAGATACATTATTTTGTCCTCCACTGTATCATTTATTCTCTCAGCAAACACTTTATTTCAAAGCACTTAATAAGGCACAGTTCTAGACACGCAAAAAAAAAAAAGAAACCAACAGGATGGAACCTAGTTAGCGAGCTGAAATAGGAGGTTTTTGCAGTGTGTGCACTCTGGCACAATATCTTTAAGACAACACCTGCATCTTATTTCAGCAGCAGTAGTGCAACTATACGGATTATCTGTCGCATGCGATAAAAGTGTCCGCAACCATAAGGCTTCACCCTTGACTTAAGATTACAAAAGCGGTTCCCAACGAACTGGCAATACAACCGGCAAGCTCTGTGGTTATAAATCTAGTTCACACAGTACCATGACACGGATGCTTGGAAGAGGTTTATAAGAGGCGTCTCACAAACAATTTTCCAGGACCTGAGCTTCAGAATGCACTGCAAAAGATATTCTGGCTTTGAATTAAAGAATAACCACACGCATGTGCTTAGCATGTCAGCCGACCCCCTTGATGACCAATTATGCTTCTTTGCATGCCATGCCTCCAAACACATCCACCTCGACCTCACAAATTTCAGAACTCCTCACATACTCCACACAAACAACCAAAATTAGGGCTGACTGACATCTGTGGTTGCATTAAAGTACAGATATCAAACTACAAACAGTGCTTTTAACAGCCAGCAAAGCTAATCAGTTCCACAATAATGATGTGTGTCACCTAACTGGCCCATCTTCCTGCAGGAAAGAAAATAACTATAGAAACCATGAATGCTACTCCTCTGCGTACACCACTGAATTCCAACAGAATGTCTATGATCAATATATGCAGCTCTTGATGACCTAGAACTAACCTCCTTGTTTCTATGGTAACAGAAGGATGGGAGGTGGGAGTCAGAGAAGAGTTGTGCCCCGACACACAGCATGGGTGGGAGGGGAGGACAGCGGGCAGGCAATTGGAGGTTGAGCATTTATATTCGTCACTGTCCCGCCGTCACCTTCCCTCGTCCCCCCTCTCAGCAGGTGACAGAAAGAACCAGACTGTCCCCTCCCCTGGTCTCATACAGCTGTGGTACAAGCACAGAACGTAACCCAGAACAGGGTTCACAATCCTACGCTCAGCCCCCATCGCTGTGTAAATATTCACCAAAACGTGCCAGTAAAATTAAAACAGCACTCAGTAAGGGGCGGCCGACTTGCCCAAGTTACCCTACCCCCGGCTTACTTGGTGTCGCCTTTGCCAAGGTTTCCGCTGGCTGGGTACAACAAGGTCTGGTTTCCCTCCATTTCCACGACGCATTTCGTATTCAGGTCCTTCTCTGTATTGAGGAAGCAGACAAAAACACATTTCACAAAGGAGTACCGCGGCGCTCTATTTACTCGATGTCAAGGCATAGCCCAGAGATAGCCCAAATACGTCAAGAAAATTAAGACGGAGAACGGCTGTCGGGTTGCTCGTCGTCAGCCTCCGGGCCAGCGAAGGATGAGGAGTTCGCCGGTCTCTCACACAGAAGTCTGACGCTTTAAGAATACAATGAAAAGCCGTGGCCATTTCACAGAATACAGGTTAACACCAGAGACCAATGGAACCATCCAATCATTTTAAATAAAAGACTGTATAAGTTAATAGTGTTAGACAAGACAGTGCTGAATTTAAGATCGGTTACGTTAATTACAAACAAAGAAATGGGCCTACCTTAAGAAATATACTATCATAATGATTATTAAGGATTTGCATCACTCCCATGATGGCAAAACACATATGGACATAAAGTCTAAATATAATAAATATCTAACCAGTCCATACGATTCCATTCCCCAATGATCTGAGACAACTTGACTGAAATACAACTGTGATTGTATAGGAATCAAATCAATTTAATATGCATTGAAGTGTGCTTCTTTTGAAGTATTTTTTTAAAAATCAGACTATCACCCATTTATACACTTGTCACAATTAAAGTTCCCAGTTTTTGGCTTATTTTCATATAAATTTGAGCCAAATTCGGGATTTCGTATCAATGCAGCCATATCATACACATACTGGTTTTTCACTGAACCCCTAAATAATAAAAATCAACAATTTATCACCATCCACCCATTCATCCAACTCACAACTGCTTATCCAGGTCAGGATCACATAGCGGCCTGGAGCCTATCCCAGACAGCACAGGCCACAATGCTGGGTTACAGCCTGGATGGCATGGCACTTCATCACAGGGCATATACAGAACACAGGCCAATTTAGAGATGCTAGTAATCCTACCTGCATGTCTTTGGACTGCAGGAGGAAGCTAGATTACCTGCAAGAAACCTGTGAGACACAGCGAGCACATGAAAAATAATCGAACCCACAACCCTGGAGATAATAATACTATCCACTTAGCGAGCATGGCCCTCTTAGAATTAGGTTAAATATGTCACAATTAATAATTAGGCTATATAACTAGCAAGCCAGTACAGGTTGTTGAACTCAAGAAAATCACAACTGAAATCAATTTAAAATACATAAAACTAGTGTTTGTGTTTTACAGTCAAGTTTTGGATATTGAACCTGATTGTTAAAATGATTTGATTTTTTCAGCACACGAACGACTGCATATAAACTGGTCTCTTATTAAGTTTTATTATATTTATATGAAAAAACGTCAAAACCTGTGGTGGGTGGGAGTATATCGCCAGCGTTGATTGGTTGTTCGGGATACTCTCACTCACCATAGGTTTTAAAGCCTCACTTAGCAACGGCCTTGATTAGTTAGGATACTCCCAAAAACTGCCAGATCAGAAGCAAGATCCTTAATTCAACTCGCCTCAATTGCTTATAATGACAAAACATACACACAGAGCACAGATTAATGACTATCATCTCAGTAAGTGCCTGTGACGACTTCTCTGTACAAGGCATTGCAAAGTCGCTGATTTTAAACGACACTAAATCATGACTGCCTTAAGAGGATGTATCATGTGACCGGGGTGATTTGCCCACTGCAACAAACCTGCCTGCCCAAGGAAACAGGCTTCCTCCGCACACTGCCAAGCCAAATATCCGAGTGAAAAGGCCACCACATGCATTCAATCGCTTGAGTTCTCCAATTTCAAAACACAGCGGCAACAGTACATGTACCCTCACCCACTATGGTATTGACTAACCCTCGTCTACACGTGATGCCTGTTTTAAACAAAAAAAAAAAAAAAAAAAAAAAAAATCCCACATACTGCAAATCAGACAAATAAAATGCACACACAAAAAAAAACCTTAATCACAAGAAGTCAGGAAGGGGGAGGCGACTTGTGGTGACACGGCCCCCAAGTCACCCCTGCGGACATGGGAACACACTGATTTGTGCAATGTTAGCCCTTAGCCTAGCCCCCTGTGTCCCTTCCTGCCTTTGTCCAGCGGAGCACAAACACAGAGCTCTCCAATAGAGACCAGTACACATCTGCAATCAAAATACCAAAACCCAGGCATCTCATGCCACTAAAACATCCTCCCACACTGTAAGGCACCTTATTTATTTAGAAGATTGTAAAAAGCAGTCTAAAATAGCAGCTCATATTTAATTACTAAGGGAATTCGGTGACCCTTTCCATAAATTATGACATTAATCAAGTAAACGACAATGAGTGGTTTTCTTTACACTTGTGCAATTGTTTTTCTAACAGGTAGCAATGAATTTTAAATGTCCCTGCTGTCTTCTAGTACTGTCCCAGCAAACAGGGAACGTTCCCACGACTTTCAGTAACGTTCTCATTAGGCTCTTAAAAGGTTCGGTTGCAACGTTATACGACTAACGTTCCTGTACCGTTCTTTAAACGTTGCTCGGGAAACTTAATCAAAAAAGAAAGTTGTAGGAACGTTTCTAAAGTAGCGTTTTAAGAAAATCACGTTCCTGGAGCGTCCAGAAAACCGGAGAAAGGCGTTCTAAAAAACAACGTTTTAAAAACGTTCCGCTAACCTAAAACTGTTCGCTGGGGTGACTCGGGCACGTGACAGATGTGTTGCACTGTATTCTGATTTAATACAAGACATCATCCAGCCCTGCCAAAGTTGACAGTACACTCATACAAGTGCTTAGTAAAAGTGTGTGTTCCGATGTCCATGATGAAAAAGAAAGCAAACTGAGGCATTTGTTTAAGATGGGGGTCATTTTCAGTTCCTCTAGTCGCATTGAAACAGCACAGAGTTCCACTGTGATTTCTCCAGTCATGTTTACAGCACATCATCAACGTTATTAATTAGCAGCTTATTAGCCGAGACGCCGGGGGGTCCGCTCACCTCTCCGGCTCATGGGCCGGACTCGGACGGCCACCTTCACGTTCGAGTTGCTCTGCTGCCACTCGCCCATGGTGTCCTGCGACATTCGGCCCCAGGCCGTCTCTGCTGTCCTTTTATTACGGGCTACAGCCGGAGGCTAGATCCCCGAAAAGGCAGTAGAAACTTCTACTACTATCAGCAGCTTGTCGCTTCGAACTGGTAAAAACTCGAGCATTAAATGACTTCCCAGACGCCACCTTTTATCTTCTGGTAGATGAGAAGTCGAAAGCCGGCGGTTCTGGGTGTAGTGGTCCTGCATGCCCGTCCAGGTCGCTACATTCTGGGCCACTGTGTCATCGTATCGCACTGGTTTAACCTTCTGAGTTACGGTGTGTCACCACCTTTTATCTCCTTAAACTAACACCCACCACCGTCTGACCAGCAGCTTCAACGACGCTAACCTTCCGTTAGTCCTTATTAACTCTAACATACTGTCAGCTAGCTCTACCCCGATCACCTTCAGGCTGTCACCACGGCGCGACTAGTTAATTAGCGACAACTAACTATAACCAGCTAACTTTAGCAGCATGTCAGGACAGCCGGAGCCGTGCAGACGACCGAAACGCCGGCGTTCGAAGAAACGAGACTAGTTTAGGTCGTGAAGACTAAGACTAGCTAGTCGCTGAGCGCTAACTAGTCGTCTTTCTCCGGCTGGATGCCTACAGTCACGGCCGGTACCGGGCGGTAAGCCCGGCGGGATGCCTACAGTCGGCGCTCCGTCTTAGCGAGCCGACGCGCCGGCGTCCACGTCCATCTTGTCCGCTTCTTCCGGAGTTCGCTCTTGTTGGAAGAATAGCGCTTTTTTCAATCTTAACCTCTTCCCCCCCCGAACGGGAGACTTTAAAACAATCCACCTGTCTAGTTTCCCGAATATGCCTGCCCGTTGACTAGCGCTAACCCCGAATAACCTGCCGCCCGCCTCCTCCGCCTCCTCCTCCTCCGGCGAAGAAGGTCGCGCGGCAGGGCGGCTTCATCGGCATGTTGGTGAGGTCAGGACTCATCACTGTGTCAAACGATGCACAAATAAATCTTATCTTCTGCTTCTTAAAGTCCATCTGTGAGAAAAATACAAATGCTAATTGAATTACATTGAGTCTTGTCCCAAAAAATGTACGTCTATAATAATATACAGATATTATCTGAGTAATGCTGCTGTGCTATTCTAATAAACAATGTTTTGAGTTTTCCTGCATGAATAATGAATTATCTCAGATTATTCCTATTGCATATTGGCTTGTTTTTAGAGCAAGCAAAAACAATATCTGTTACACGTGCATGTGATATCTAATAATACATTATTACGTTGGCCAGTTTGGATATTTAATATGATCATAATTACACATAGATATGTATTATGTATGCATTTGTATGGTCCAATTACATTTGTTTATATCGCTCTATGTGATTCCAGAATGTTAATACCGTATTGTAAAGTGGTGGGTCACTGGCTCAGTAGGTATCATTGGAATTTTTTTCAATTATGTTGCTCTTGAAGGCCTTGCTAACTATATTTCCATGTTTCTATAATGTCTGTTTTATCTTATGCTTTTCGTTGTCAAAAGAACAAGGTTTGAAAATAAAGATAAAAGGCCTGTTCATGAGGTTTATATGATATCTAACAGGGCAATGGAGTAGATTTCTCAAGCTTTCAACCTAAGAAATACTTGTGCTTATTCCATCCATCCTCTAGCCACTGACCCTGGTCATGGTTGCAGGGGGCCCTGGAGCTTACAGTGCCTTGAAAATGCATTTGCCCACATGTCTGACTTCCTTTTTTTTGCATATTTGTCACACTAAATGGTTTCAGATCTTCATACAAAATATCATACAAGACTAGGGACACACGAGGAAAACAGTTTACAAATGATCTTTTCATTTTTTGAACAAAAATGGTTATTCAGCATCCATATCATGCATGTGGAAATATAATTATGCCACCCCTACCCAACTTAACTGATTGTAGCACCATTAAAAATCAAAAGCTTACAATAAATGTGGGGTGCACATCGAAGCAAGTCTTACATACCCAAAGTTAACTCGATTAAGTCGGGATAACTAAGCCTGATGCCGCAGTCAGTGATAAATGGCACTACGATTGTGAGCTACAACTTGTAATACCCAAAATTCAGAAATAAGCCTTAACAAACCTCGCAAAGCCAGTAAAATCACTTCTTCAGTCGGGTGTACTATGATCTGTGTCAGTCCGCATGTTTCCAAGCATTACTTCTGGTTTTCATAGTACATTTTCATACCCAAATTAGAGATGTGCAACATTTTTTCAGATGGCTGTATTACATATGGCATACAGATTGCGTAGAAGTTAAGCAGAAACAAAAAAAAAGACTATCGGATTGACTGATCAATATTTAAAGCTGTGTGATCAGTGTCAGGAATAAAAACGTGGCATCAAACCATCCTGATCCAAAGACATCACATTCAGCATCTTTACCCGGTTCGGAGTTCAGATGAAACTTTAATGTTTAAAACCGTGACGCTAGCAGTGTTAGCCAACAAAGAACTTGTGTTGTTTGCCCCGCCCCTCAGCACTTCACATTGCAAGTTCCTGGATCCAGACCAGGAAGTTATTCTTAACATGGGTACCAGTTTGTTTTTGACGAAAATGCACAGAACCAGTTTGAGCATGGGCACAGTGTTGGAGGAAAAGGGGCATGTTTCACATTAGTCTGGAGGAATTTTGGCCTACTATTTTGGTTTAATTTGGCCACATTGGAGGGTTTTCAAGCAAAATGCTTGTTTAAGGTCCAGGCCCCACATCTCAATGGGGTTCAAGTCAGGAGTTTCACCAGGCCACTCCAGACCCTTTTGTTTCTTATAAGCCATTCAGAGGTGGACTTGCCCTTATGCTTCAGAACATTGTCTTGATCTTTAACCCAGTTGTGCTGGAGCTTCAGATCACGGACTGATGACCAAACATTCTCATTCAGCATTTTGTGACAGAGAGCAGAATTCATGGTTCCATCAACTATGGCAAGTCACACAGACCCTGAAGCTGGAAAGCATCTCCAAACTTTCACATTTTACTGTTGGTATGATGTTCTTATCTCAGAAAACTATTTTAGGCTTACGCCAGATGTAACAGGACCCATGTCTTCCAAAAGAAATTTCCTTTCAATGCACCAACCCACAGAACATTACCCCCAATGATTTGGGAATCATCCAGCTGTTTTTGGCCAAATGTGAGACGAGCCTTTACATTACTTTTAGTTTTTGCCTTCCATCTCTCCCATGAATTCCAATTTTGCTCAGTGTATTTTTAATGGCGGAATCACGGATACTGACTTTATGAGGCAAGTAAAACCTGTAGCTTCTCACTGTAGTTCTCTGACGTCCCAGAGCCTTAGGAATGGCTTTTAAATCCTTCCCAGACTGATTTCAAAACCTTTCTTTCAATCACAGCATGGTGTTCTGCTTATAGAGTCCTTTTAGCCTGCTACACATTGCTGAAAAGTTTCTATTTAAGGGAGGGTTAGATTTGACATGGCTAGAAGTGATCAACTTGACCATGTCCAGTCTAATGGAACCCAAATATAAATTACATTTGGATAATGGGCTGATTGAATAACTGATAATTACACCTTTATCCAAGGCCAGTTAGTGTTGAATAACTTTTATCCTTTAATAAACCAAATGAGCATTTAAAAACTGCAGTTTGTCTTTACTTGGGTTATATTTGTCAAATTTTGTTTGGGGATCTGAGACAGTGGTGACAAATATACAAAAACAGAAGGGAACAAGAAGGGGGCAAATAATTTTTCACGGCACTGTAATCAGGTAGCACTGGACACAATGTCTGGTACACCCGCAATGGGATGCCAGTCCACCACGTACACAAATGCAATAACAGACAATCATTCATTATGGGCTATTTAGAGATGCCAGTTTTCAAGTCAGCCCAAGATTCCAAGTTTCTAGGCTAAAGTCCAATTTATTGTTATTTTTTTCCAGAATTTTCTTTTAAAGCTGGACAGATTTTTCAGTCATTGCTGATGTGGAAGGTTTGTTCCAACAAGGACCAAGGTTAAAAAAAGATAAGATTATGAGTTTCCTGCCCTTCGAATTTTTTTCAAAGTGTCTGTGGTTTCCTTGGATATCGTATCAAAGAACAGACTCGTAGACAGTGTGATATTTTAAAATTAAATGGCAATAAATATTACAACCTCAATTCAACATCTCAAATGTAATCTAGCTTTAAAATAAATTACTCCACTTTCAAATGTTTAATTTGTGCCTTACACATGTTGTTGCTAGCTACAGGTTTGTTAACAATCTTTAATTATATCTACAAAGTTTTATGGTCAAAGTATGCAATTTAAATGAATGTTAGTTTACTGTTGACCCCATCCATTTATGGAAGTAAAAAACCAATCATCTTTCAACACATGCTGTAATATGTGGTCTTAATGCACTAGAGGGCACTGTGAACCTATTACGTTTACCTTGTTTAACTGTGAAACAGATTTGTCCTACCTTAAGTTTTTCTCTTTTTTTTTTCCTTTATCCAAAGAAAACACGAATTGTGGGGAAAAAGGCACTTTCAAAACTTAATATCCCTTGCTTTAATGATATTGTTCACTGCTGTTATTTATGTCTTCAGTCCTTAATTTCCCTCACAATCCATCTAATCTGGTGTCTATAGGTATGAGTCACCACCAGTCTGAAAATCCTGAGGCCTATTTTCTGCCTTAAAATGTCAGGCCTTCACTGCATTCCGATTGTCTGTGCTCTTTTGAAATTTAAAGAAGATAAAGTAGCTGATGTAAAATCAAGTTACTCCTCCAGTTCTTTTAATATTATTGACAGACCGGAGAATCTGCTTTCTTTTCAAAAGTTATTCATTTTGTGCGTTGTTTTTTTCCTCCTTGCCAAAAAGGTCCTTTTTCAGTATACCAAGATCAGCTGAGGTCCATTATAGAAATTTTGAAATATCCATAAATAAAAAGATTATAAACCATAAGCTGTATAGCAGGTAAAACTGATCTCTATAAAGACTTTTTTTTTTGTTTGGCAGTTTGCTAATAAACTACTGTGCTTCCATATTTTTCTAAAAGCTGAACATCAAAGGGGTCATTTCCCCTTTTCATTCCAATATTATTTAGTCATTTGTGGAATTCTTCCTTCTGTCTTTCATCTAAAAACTATCAAAGTTTTAGCGATGAAATCAACAGCAGTGATTATAATGCAGTCAAGCAAATCCAAGAAAAGAAGCAATAGGAAGATCAACTGAGGAAGCTGAGGGAGGAGGAGGAAGGTGTTGACAGTACAGGAAGACGAGTTAAACACTTTTATGAGGCAGCTAGCACATACTGATTTTCCTTATCACGCCGTGCAGAAGACAGTCCTTTGCTATCTGTTATATTATGAGTTGGCTTTCTCTTCTATCTATCAAAGCCATCAAATTATGGTATGTTCCAGAAAAACACTGATGACACAAAACCTGTGGCTGATCTGTGATCAGAATGAGCTTGAACTCAACCAGTATATGGGTTTAGGGCAATAGGGAATGACATCTTGTGAATGAGGTCTTGCTTAATGCTCCTGGCTCAGTAGGAATGGTTTGGGTTTACTCACTGAGTTATGAACATGACTTTATTCTTATCTTCTCCCATTTAAACCTGATAGAAGACTACCTTCGTGTTCAATTAATTTTTTTTGCGAGCAAATGTTTGCTCTGCTTAATCCAGCTTGGTGACAAGGAGTATGTACACAGTTACCTCCCTCTGCAGATTGTTTTTACATTAGCATAGCATGCGCAGAATTTTAATGAAGTTTTTTAATTCTTTTTTTTTTTTTTTTGGCGACTCAGGTTGCCTCGAATAGTAAATTGCCTCTGATACAAATGTGTGTTTCGCTGTCCTGTAACAGCTAACTTTAATCATTCAGACTTCGGGGGCAATCAGGTGTACCCTTTGATGGCAATAATTTAATGTAAATGTTAAGCTTCCTCTCCTGTCTTTCCTGGAGAGGGGCCACCTCAAAGGCTGCTTAGGGACTGCCTGTAGTGTAAGCAGGGGAGTCAGGAGGGACACCCTTACTCAAAAGGGCAGCTGCTTTGAAGCCTGCAAGGATGCCAGCGTTCACCCAGCTGTTGGCCTGTTAGCCACCCAACTGTTAGCCTGTCTGCTCCCACTCAGCTCTCATGATCCAGCAGCTGATATGGAGGGTGGCAAAAGACAAAAAGGTATGTCTTTGTGTTTGCACTTCATTTGGGCATGAACACGAACCACAAAATTATACATCGCTACATGAAGTCTCCCGCTACTTATTCCCTTTGGGTGCCACACACAGCATGCTTGTTTGAATACATCTGCAAGACACACATTTCCAAGTCTGATTCTCCTTCAACTGTCCTTCTCAATACTTTTTCTTTCTTTCTTTCTTTTTCTTTCTTTCTTTCTTTCTTTCTTTCAAGGTTATCACTCCTCTCTAATTTCTGTCTGCCTAAACTCCGCTGCAACCTCTGCCCTTCATGTATAAACACATCATGGCATACATATGTTAACACAGCCATCCAGCGTTCCTCAGTACCGTTCAGTCATGACTTCTCTCAAAGGATGCTGATGATATTTTGAGGAGGTTATTTTTTCATGACAGGGATTAACTAGGGAAAAGATGATTCCCTTCAATTTTTCTTTAAATTGCTACATTATTAGATGTACAGTGATGCATGCAAAGTCCCCCCTCCCCCTGCTGCAGCAGTTATTTGTTTTCAAGCGGTTGATTAAAGGAAATATTCTGCTTAGGAAAAGGTCTCCCGGATTACTAGGCCCGCACTGCTTATCAGCAGGTTTGTTAAGATGACACGATTAGAATAATTGTTCCGGCTGCTAATCAGATGGAAGTGTGGCAGACAGTGGGCTTGATTTCAAGGATAGCCCTTATCTGGTCTGACAGGGGCAAGAAGATGGTGGAGGTCTTTGGAAGAATCAATATAGCTTCTGATTTTATGGGGTGGAGGGAGGTTCTCTAAAAAAAGCCCTTGGAGAGGGACTTTGTTTAAACTCCAAATTTGAAGAAATGCATATTGCTCACAGTCAACATCTGTGATTTTAACAGGTATAGAGAAAAAAATGGGAAAATGTGTTGATCTGCATGATAAATTTGAATAACTTTTTATCTCAATCTACAACCATTGAGCTCCACAACCCCCAAGAGTGTTGGTGAGTAATCTTCAGACATGCCACAGTATTCACGGAAAAGTGCCTTAAAACTTTTATCCCCAATAATTTTCAAATCTAATTGGGCAACTAAAACTTCTTCACTTCTTCAATGAAGGTGTTGATATGCTGGGTAATGCCACAGAAATTCATCAGTTTCACAGGGTGTGTTGGCTTTAATAGGATTCCACACAAAGTAGAGCTTATTTCATTTCCATAAGTATTAAATTAGCATTTTCCTCTTTTGTTTCTTGATAAGTCACTCACAGAGAGTACTCGACATTTTAATAAAATCCTCTGTAAGTATGGCATCCTCAGGTATTCCTCCACTTTACGTAGCCCAATAAACTCACACACAACTGTGGATTGGAATTTTAACACAGCTGTCTTGTGGCCTCATGTCTCGGTGGATAGCACTGCTGCCACACACCGCCAGGGTTGGAGGTTCGAATTCTGCCTCTGTTCTGTGTGCGTGGGCGTTTACATGTTCTCTCCGCGCCTTGTGGATTCCTCCGGTTTCCTCCCGCAGTCCAAAGACGTGTTCCAGTCTAATTGACTGCACTATGAAATTGCCTCGGGTGTGTGTTGGTGTTCAGTGTCAGGCAGAGCACCCCGGTGGTTGGATCCCTTCTGTGTCGCATTGATCCACAAGCGGACACTGCCCTAGCATGGGATGTAACGCTAGGAGAGAGAGCGGTCTTGCAGCCTCGACTAAACATAGCAATGTGGTTCTAAGACACCAAACACAGTGATTGTCAGAAGATAGTCAGATGTTAATGCTGTGGGGTTTCACACTCAGAAAATGTCAATTTATTGTTCGGTAACTGCCAGGATAACCCTGATGGCTTCAGGGGTTAAAGTATTTCAGAAAACACTCATAAAGGTTTTCAGTAGAAGGCGAAAATCACCTCATTTGGAAAATAACTGAACGCTTGTTTCATTAATGAAACTCAAAGTATTTGTTTTAATAAAAAGGTGCATGCAGGTGTCATATGAACTAACAGTTAATCAGGTGCCGGTCTCTAATGGCCTACCCATACAAATACCTGTTAATCAGGTGCCGGTCTCTAATGGCCTACCCATACAAATACCTGTTAATCAGGTGCCGGTCTCTAATGGCCTACTCAGACAAATACCTGTTAATCAGGTGCCGGTCTCTAATGGCCTACCCATACAAATACCTGTTAATCAGGTGCCGGTCTCTAATGCCCTACCCATACAAATACCTGTTAATCAGGTGCCGGTCTCTAATGGCCTACCCATACAAATACCTGCTAATCAGGTGCCGGTCTCTAATGACCTACCCATACAAATACCTGTTAATCAGCCTTGTAGCTGCATCCTCATGTAAAACACTGAATGCTCTATTCCCTTTTCACTTCATGTTTCTTGAAACAAAAAAAAAATGTTAACACTGACATACAGATCAAATGAACATAAATATACTGTATGGATATGCTTGCATTTTTATGATGCACCTACAATCACAGCAGTTTGTTTACAGGTCACAAATTTAATATTAATACATTTCCACTTTTCTGGCATTTTCCTTTGAACAATGGAACTGTGGTTATCATAGGGCCTTGTTGGTTTTTAAGTAAGTAATTTAGGTTGCAAAAAGTAAATAATTTTTATCTTCCAGTTACACTTGATAAGATTGGGCTTGCAGAGTAAGGCTGACCTCTTGGAATACTAATGGATTAAACTAAATGCATTATCTGGCAAGAAACAAAAATAGCCTTCAGGAACAGCTTGGTAATTTGTGCTGAGAGACAGGGTCAAGGTTTCAATTTAACCTAGAAAATAAATAAAAACCATGGGTTTTCTCAAAAACTTGAAGTCAGCGAGATTCTAAGGGGAAAGTCCAGTGCTTCTGAACACCTGAATTGCAGTTCTTGGCTGTGGGTATTGGAAAAGCTGTGTGTGATCAGAAAGACCTACTCAGATACAACCTGAATGTCTAAAAGTCTGATTGGTAGGGTGAGGAGAAGAGGGAAAGATGTCAAAGGTTGGACTGCAGTGCTCCATTCTCAGTGAAAGCTCACCTTTTTTTCTAGTTTGAATGGGCAACTCCAACTTGGTACTTTAAAAGTAATGTTGATAGTCTGCACAGGAGTGGAAAAAAGTGCATGTCCTTGGTATAGAAATCAAATAGATGTTTAGTTCATTCTAAGCTGTTATCTTATTTAGTTATGCACACAAATTGTTAATCTTGACGCTGAAGTGTTTTTGCTTGTTTAAACTAAATAGGTGTTCTCAGAAAAAGGGAAATGACATCAGCTCCCTCACAAGGTTTGCCGGTATGAAAATCGTGTTAGAATACGCCTTAAGCATGCTGAAAGACGTAATGTTTTAACAAAAACTTCTCTTTCAATAAAGGCCTCTTTCAAATTAACCATGAATTATTAGTAAAACAGCTATTTACCATTTAACACTTAAGCTCCAAAATGTGTTTAAAACATGATTTTAGTACTTGCGGGTGAATGAGGATTTTTCCAAGTATTCATTTTTAGGTTGCATTCAAGGACAATCATTCTGATTACGCTGCAGATAACCCAGTTAATTACGTGGACGCTGAAGACTGCAGTCACTATTGTCACTGTGTGACCATATCTCTCTAGGTTTATACCCTTTGCATATCATTAAAGCATACTTGGCAAAACGATCTTACATATTAAATGCTAGTGTTAATTTTTAAATTAGTATTTGATGTTTATGCAAGACACTTTGAAGTGCATTTTCTAACCATAATTAAAATGCACTATACGCATTACACAAATAATTAAGAACATGTTTATAAATAAACGTATCACAGATCACAAAACACGTATGAGAGTCTATTGACCACATCTGATAAAAGCAGAGAGTTATTGATCATGGTTGGGTTGATGACGTTATTCACAGCTAGGCGCTGTGAGAGGGTTGATGCAGCCCACCAGACTGATGACACATGAACCCTTTCTCTGGACCAGTTATTATTTTAGTATTGTTGAAGACACGTTATTAATTTTTGACAGTAGGGCTTACATTGCTGCATGACAGCTTTAGCACTATAATCTGAAACAGTTGCAAGAAAAATGATAAATGATATACAGTTTAAATCTTTTATTGTATGTACTGTCACAGTGCCAACTGTCCATCACAATGTACATGTTGTCCTTACATGTTGTCTATTAATGAAGCACCTCTGATTGCTATTGGATTTAATGTTTTAACGTAACCAAGATTGAAACAGACATGTACTTATGAGCGACTGCAGCGTTTGAGATCCGGAGAGCCAATTTCAAAGTCTGATTCAATGTACTGTACTGTCTGTCTCAGTGCCTCATGGTGAAATTGTGTTTCACGTTACAGAAGGCGCTATTCAGTGAAACTGATTTAAAGTGTTCAGGGGGGTCGTTACTTAGCTAAACCTGAGGCTGCATCATTGATGGGTGCATTGATTTTGTATGTACAGTAATTTGTGTAAATAGTGCTGATCTTGTGAAACATGCCAAGGGACTAATTTATTACTGATCCATGCATTGTTTCTGCAGCTTGATTCTGATTATTCTTATGGTTCTTTTTTTTACGTCAGTTCAACACTCTTTCCACTGCTTATTTGTTTGGAGATTTTCTTTTACTTCTTGCATAAGGTTTGAGCCTGTTAGTTACTGGAAGCCTCGAGAGAATTTGGTCTGGAATCTTCATCACTCCAGGGATTGATCTTAGAACTTGTTGGGAATTAAATTGATACCTGGGGAGATGATTAACAAAGGCTTTCCAGGGAATTAAAATATATAACATTTAATTAAACAGTGTGTTGGCTGGGTGGTTGTTGGTGACCTCTGGAAAACTGATGATGATGGTGGAAATAGAAATGAGTAAATCAGTGTGCTCGGTGATGCATGGCATTACGGTCACACCGTTCACTTCGATTGGCTTACTCCCCTCCATACCGCATTGTTTGTTCTCACATCTTTGCCATCATGGGTGTCCACTAGCTCCCCCTTCCCCCACCTGCATGAAACCCTGTAAGTTTTCCCCGGTGGAAAGAGGCGATTATGGAGTGGGAGGCTCTCACCGGGAGCTTGTGAGGCGGGGGTGAGTAATGACTCTGTCAGCAGTTGGTCGTCGAATGGTCTAGATAGGACCAGACATGGGATCGCATGGTGATTATCACAGCTGCCGGTACTCTGGAGGCAATGTGCCATGGGAACTAACATCTGGGAGAATTTTGGCATCTCTTAGCCATGTGCAGTTATTGTCTGCCATTTGGTGTTGTTTACATCCAGTCCTGACTGATATGCAACTTAATGAAAAATCCATTTAATATTTCTGTGCATTTTTGTCTATTTTTAATTGATGGTGAATTCAGATTTCCTAATTGAACAATTGTGCATTTAAGCTTACGTTTAACGTAACATTTTTAGTGCAATAAAAGTCTCCCACTTCACTTCTCTCCAGTGAACAATTTATAAAAATTTGACTTATTGTTCCCCCTCTCTGATGGATTTTTTTTTTTATCCACACCTAGATATGAACGAAAACTTTTATTAGACAGCTTAGATTTAACTACAGCCATGTGTATTAAGAGAGACTACCAGGAAAATGCTCAATCTCTAATTCTGTTTTTATTGCAGTTTTCTTCAGGAACAATATTACATCACTCATGTGTTGTTAAATGTGTGACATACGGATTTTACCTGGAAAATTAACACTCAATTGGCTCATCATCTTACCCTTGATTTGGGATAATCTTCAGTTTTCTGCATAATGTTACCATATACCCTGTATTTAGAGGTTTTAGGTCTTGAGGAATTCGTATGCATTGATATACGATGATCTCTGAGCACAGTTTTACAGTTTTTAAGGTGTCAGCAGCCCTGCTGTTATGGTGAATTTGATGGTCCTCAGTGGATTTTGGATTTAACAGGCAAAGGCTGCTGAGTGGGAGTCTAAGCCCAAACTGCTAGCCACAAACTCAACCCCAAAAGATAAAATCTGTTATATCCTGAATTAGACCAGGTATATATCTGCGGTTGCTTCTCATCTCTAATGTGTATTTATTGCTATACAATGCAAGTATGAATAAATAAATCATTATACTACATTAAAACACTAACCAATTGAAATGAACTTAATTAAATCTTAACTATAAAACATGAAGTGTGAAACTCTGTAGATACTGTACATCACACATTCTTTCCATATATGAGGTACCTGATGCTTTGCCTCCGTTTGAGTTCTCTTTGTGTCTAAAGCCTGAAATGTGTTTTAAGTCCAAAAATGGATTTTTATAGGACTATAATAAATGGTGCCTCACCTTTATTAGTGTTACACTCTGCTATACTGTGTTTTTGGGGTATTTATGTACACGACTAGGAAGTCTGGACATTCCTAATGTAAGTCGTTTTTTAACGCGACAATGACATGTAGCGCACCTCCAAGCTGAGTTAGAGCTATGCGCTGACCGAGTGCTCCAGTAGAAGGCCCGGCCTCCGCAGTCAGGCCACATGAACCCAACAGAGGATGTTTTGGGGTGAGCTGGAATGGCGAGTGAAGGAGAAGCAGGAGTGGGAGTCTGCACTGGGGTAGACCACTGTTTATCAGCACCATGAGCTGCACTCGATCCGCGGAGAGCTCACACGGGCTACGGATGGCCACCATCACTTTCATCCAAGTAGCAAACAAGCAGAGCGGTGGAGAGGCGACGCGATAAAGAATCCCATTAAGCGGGGGCCGATTCTCACTTTATCGAAGTTAATGCACTCAAGAAGCCAGGGAGGGGCTTGTTTCAGTGTTCCTCTAAAAGAAAAATGTGATCGAAAGCTAAATCAGAGTAAAGATGAACAGTATTTATCTCAAAGAGCTGTTAATGTTACTATGCATTCAAAATGGGACCGGTGGACCTATTTACAGAATTTTAACCTATGATAACCATTAATATACAGTGCAGCGAAAAACTAGTTCCTCTATCCAATTTTTTTCTATTTTTGCATTTTTGTCACACCTTAATTGTTTCAGATATTCAAACAATACATTATGTAAGACGAAGGCAACCTTAATAAACACAAAATACAATTTTTAATTGATCAATTAGTTTGTAGAAGGTAAAAATGTATCAAAGCTATCCTTGATATTCAATCAACCAAACAATATATTCATAATTTAGCTCAGTTTTATAGGTTTGATTACTACCAGCTTTTCCGAACCTAATCATCACTGAAATAGAACATTTTCAGTAATGTGAAGTAGGGTAAAAGAATTCAACAAATGATATCATACCGAACAATCAAAAGAAATTCTGGAAATAATGAGAAGTTTATTGAAATAGATCAGATAGGAAAGTGTTACAAAGCCATTTGCAAGGCTGAGAAACTCCAGCAAACCACAGTGAGGGTCATTATCTCCCAATGGAAAAAACTTGGAAGAGCGGTGAATCTCCTCAGAAGTGGCTGACCTAACTAAATTTCTCCAAAAGTGCATCAATGAATCATCCAGGAAGTCATAAAAGAACCCAGACTAACATCTAAGGAACTTCAGGCTTTTCTTGCCTCAGATAAGATCACCATTCCTGATTATAAAGACTGGGCAAGAATGGCGTTCATGGAAGAGTTTCAAGGCAAGAACCACAGAAACCCAAGAGGAACATAACGGTTCATCTTGTGTTTGCCAAAAAACATACTGATGGCCCCCAAGCCTACTATATCTGACATAAAGCTACACAGCATTCCACAATGAATGTCATACCAACAGATGATGGTGGTAGTGTGATGGCGTGGGGATGGTTTGCTGATTCAGGATGGCTTGCTATAGGGTACTTCTCCACCACCCAACTTTTCAGATTTTATAAGATTATGACCATCTTATATGTGTTTTATAGTCAATGACCTATCTGTGCAGATTTTTGATGTGTTGTGGGAAAATGTCCAGTGATCAATCTGTGATCCGAAGCTCAAGTGCAATTGGCAACAAGACAACAATCCGAAGCACAAGGGCGAGTCCACCTCGGAATGGGTTTAAAGAAACAAAATTAAGGTTCGGGAGCGGTGCAGTCAAAGTCATGACTGGAATCCCAAAAGATGCTGTGGCAGGACCATAAATGGGCGGTTCATGCTTGAAAACCCTCCAGTGTGGCTGAATTAAAGCAATTCTGCAAAGAGGAGGAGCCCAAATTCCTAGACAGTAATGAAACAGCTGACAGTGTTTGGTTGCAGTTGTTGGTGCTAAAGGAGGCACAACCAGTTCTTGGGGGGGGTGATTACTTTTTCATATGGGTGATACAAGTGTTGGGTAACTGAAACGGTTATTCAATTTAAATTTTTGTCTGCCAATTGTACTATTTTGCACAACACTTTGGAATATGCTTCTTACATATACGTACCATCCTGCTCTCCGTGAGGAAGGAGTAAGCTTGGGGTCAGCCATTTAACCAGCACTCCTGGAGCAGGTTTGGGTCCTGCTCAATCGTGATATAAACACTTCTTGCTGGTTGTGGGATTTGAACTAATAATTTATACTCATAAGCATAAATGCTTAACCAGCCTGAAATAAGGTGGTTTTTAATTATTTTACCTTGCATTAAGAATCAAGCAGTGAAACACCATTCCAGATTTACATTCATGTAGAGGGCATTCTAAAGGATTCTTTATAGGTATTGAAGGCAGCTGAACAAACAAGCACCCTTACCAGGAGTGGGGTTTGAACCCACGCAGACATATGTCTATTGGATCTTAAGTCCAACGCCTTAACCACTCGGCCATCCTGGTGCCACAGAGAGCATGCTCATATTGTATTTTACATAAGGATTTGAAACCATTTTATGTGACAAATATGTCAAAGTAGAGGGAATCAAGAGGGGGTTGAATACTTCTTCAGAGCACTGTAAAATAAAACTTGTGCTTCAAAATGACGTCCCCGTACAGAAGTGACAGGCTCTGCAGACCTTCATCTTTCCTGCTTTTCCCAGAGGTGTGACTGGCTTGAGGGGCATTTATTTCTAACATTACAGCCAAGCTCTTTCCTCAAGACCTCAAAATAGTTGAAATGTGGCAACTGTGCCAACCAGTCCAAAGACAGCATGCCAGGTTCCTGTTTCTCAACCAGATGGGTTTTGCATAACTCAGAGCTGGATTTCAAACCATTGTTGTGCTGCATGTTGAATTTGGCACCAGTCAAGCATTGTCCACAGGGGATTGCATGCTGATTTAATTTTGAATGGTAACCTTGCTGGATTAGTATTCCTTGCACTTGGTATAAGACTCCCACCTTAGCAGCACCAATACATCCTGATGAAAGTGCAAAACATCTTGAGTTCAACTGAAAAGTAGCCACAGCCTGAATTGCTGACATGGGTGTAACTAGTGATGGAACAAATGAGGCTTCAAAACCTGTAGTGGGCGGAAGTATCCTGAACTAGCCAATGAATACAGAGTTAAATGAGGCTTTAAATCCTGTGGTGGAATCCCTCCCATCATGGGTTTTGAAGCCTCATTTGTCCCATCACTAGGTATAACAGCCCAATATTGTCCACCAATGTAGAAGACAGAAATTACTTTTATGCAAACAAAGAAAAAAGCTAGTTGAAGTAACGGATTAATTAAAGCATGGTATTTTAAAATAGTTAATTTACTAAAGAATTAATTTAGCTTTGAACAAAAGATTTTTTCTTGGAACAGTTGAAAGCAATTTACCTAATTCTTGAATCACCTTTCTTCATTCTGGGATCTATTGTTCACTCCAAAGTGGATAATCAATAGCACAAAACAGCAGAAAGGTTTTTGTATTCCTAAATAAGCAGTTTCTTTCAGACAGTTATTCCTGAGCCCCCAGGGAGCCTTTTGCCTCTGTAACTCACGGGTCAGCTTCCACCCTTCATGCTAATGGCCATCTCCTGATCCAGCAGTAATGCCTCTGACCCCAATCCCTCCCGTTTTTCTACACCCTTTCCCTTTACCAGAGAAGAGCTACTGCTTTAGAACTCTGTTCACTCCTGCCAGCCCTGGGCCCCATGATCAACTCCCATATCTCAGTTCATTACTTGTCCTTATCATTAAACATATAGCCAAATAATTACTCTTTTTTTCTGAAAAGGTAAGATCTTTTTAAAACTTACATCTTTTTAAGATCTAAGTATTTTCAGTGAGACATTATGTCTTTAAGTTTACATTTTCAATGAGTCATTGAGTTCTTTAGTACAAGTATATATTTTCAATGCTATTTAATGTTGATACTTAGATTAAATGCTGGAAGGAAATCATTTCAAAATATTTAAAATTTACGTTGCAAAAATGTGGCATATCCAAGGACAAGATTGGAGAACTGAATTGGATAGCTTGAATCTTTCAGATGTCTTGCTGATTTTACTTTTCTATTGACTAATGTGATGATCTGGGGATGCCACGCCCCCGATCGCTTGATCCTCAGCACAAGAGCCCATGGCTAACCTTAATTGGGGGAGGGGCCATACCTGGAGCCGGTCAGCAATCAGCTACATCGAGGTATAAAAGAGAAGGAGCAAGCCAGAGAGGGTGAAGACCATTTTGAGCCAAGCAGCACAACCCGCTGGGGCTACCTGGATGGTGGTATCAATGAAGGAGACTGCTGACTGTTGTGGTGGAAAAACAGTCAACTTGGAGTCTAGAGACAGCAAATACCTTTATTACCTCGGTTATTCAGTGCACAGAATAAGCCAAGACAAGAGGAGTCCCCCCTCGACACCCTCAAGTCTGACCAGCAACTTTTCAGGCAGACTTATATATGTTTCTTCTTTCAAAGCACCCTTGTTTTCCACACTCTTTGTTCCTTATCTCGCTTCCTCAAGGATGAAACAAATTAGTTCTAACCAGCCTCATGGCCATCCGTGTCCTTCAGACCCTAAGCCACCTGTGTAGGCTCAGGAAATACATATTCCTTATATGGTCATATTTCCCTTCTGGTACATTTCCACTGCTTACTAAAGCTCTAAAACACTACATATCAGTAACTTCCATTACACTGTCAAGGGAAACGACTGTGTCCCAGGACCATGTGACACTGCCTGGCCACGCCCTGATGTTCACCTGCTCTGTATGTGGTGTTTATCTTGCTTGTAATGACTAATAAACGCAACTCCCTTGGGGAGTTGCAGCCGTAACTCTGGTGGTCCGTGACCGTCCCTTGACACTAATTAAAAATGTACGGAAAGTAAGCAGTTAAATTATTCTTTCTGACTTTCTGATTAAAATGTAGGTGTTTAGTGAGAGAATGTTTCGTCCTGATAGCTCATGTTCTCTAGTCATTATAACAGGACGTTTAAGATTAGCGTGATAAGCTAAACCTCATCCTGTACTTCTTAATTTATCACTTTGAAGTAGGCTGTCAGAAGTACTCGTATAATCTGGAAAAGGAAAAAGTTTAGTATAAAGCACCATAATTATGGAACATTGTTAAACTAAAGATTATTTTTTCTAATATGACCATGATTTTTACTGTTTGTCTAACACTAATTTAATCATTCTATACATAATGCATATGCAATTTCAGCATCAATGTGTGAAGGCAGTAAATAACAGTAACAGCAAATCAGACAATGTTTCTGGAATCACTTTGTACAAAGTCTGAGATGACTCTGTATATATCGTTTTGCATTATGATTTTTGCTCTTGACAAATGCACTTTGCCTATAAAAAGAACGTGTAAATCCTGAATTCAGCTGACAGCTTCTAAGCACCATCATCCTCACAAACAAACTTGAACTTCAAAGAAACCAGGATGAATTCTACATATCGGCTCACTCTACAATCTCCTGCAAAAGCTTTGTCGGTTCTTTCGGCATTGCTGGAAGCCACTTAAGCGGCTTTCTGCACTGCCATTGTTATTTCCTTGTTTTTTTACAAGGTATAAACATTCCTTGTCATTATAAACAAAATTATATATGTATTTATTTTCTTTTAACAAATGTAGCTTCATATCTTCAATTGTTCAATTTATTTATAATTTATTTATATAGCACCTTTGGCAAGAAGCACTGCCACAAAGCACTACCTGTGGATAAAAATTGAGGATCTACAGTATAAATACGGTAGGAAATGCACATGTCTGCCGGTGTGATTCTGTTGTAAATGGTGCGAAGAAATGTTCTGTAGCATTCTACAGGGACATGGTCACATACACCACTGTGATTTGTTTAGCCATATAACGTAATTATGAATTACACTACAGACTAATGGAGCGTCATCACCTAATTGAAATTCATCCCCTTTAATAAGACATATTTATGGAGTTTAAAAATATCAATGCTTCACTAACCCACAATGAACTCGGCTTGTTTTATACCTTTTATTTTAAGAGCTACAAAGATTGACTTAGTTTCCTTTTTGCCTTGCTGAGAAACAGTTGTTCTAAATCAGGATGCCATTAGGCAGTATATATAAAAATGGGGAAAAATAATCTTTAAATACCATATCCCTGACACTCTACAAGAATATTGATTCATATTTGAATTTCAAGAAATTCTAGTGTGAAAGACTTAATGAAGCTCCTCCCAAGGTTTCTTCCTCTTGAGGGAGTTTTTCCTTGCCACTGTCGCCTTTGGCTTACTCTCTGGGGACTGTGGGCCCAGGACTATGTAAAGCTCTTTGTGACCGTGCTCCGTGTTAAAAGCGCTGTATAAATAAAATTGAATTGAATTGAATTGAAGCTTGTTAATGAATGTACAATGATTGGCATTACTAAACTTGCAAACATTTATTATACGAGCATCTAATTACAATATCCCTGATCCAGTTTCTAAATTTCCTTGTCCAGACTGAGTAATAATGACCTAAAGCAATCCTGTCCAGAGCAGGATACTCACATACTAAAACTTTTCATCTCCAAACAACTTCATAGGTGGAATTGCATTTCCAGCAGGAAACTTGCAAACTCTCTCGATAGACCTGACCCCAGATGATACAGATCCACCACGCCAACACAATTTGTATTCTATAGTGGATTTCAGATGTCAATAGATATTGATACAGCAACAATTCACCAACAAACATGGATATCGATTATTCTATCATGGCTGCTCAGTGAGTGGAAGTTCTAAGCCCACTCTGAGCGTTCTCCCTGTGTTGTCCGCCTTTCCTGCCACAGTCTAAAACACATGTACATAGGTGATTTACCTTCCCCAGGTGCCCTGAAATGGATCAGCATTCCATCCAGGATGTACTTCAGCCCCGCGATCGACTTCACGCCCCACCCTCACCGCAAGCCTCTACTAAACATATATTAGTTGTGCAGCTGTTTACCCCCTACCCCCAGTTTCAGTTGTTGTTCGTCTCCCCCTCCTCCACAAAATATGCTCAAGTCTAAGGAAAAGCGAGGGTGTGGGGAGCTGAGGGTGGGTGACATGGACAGAGGGCGTCCGTTGGGTGTAGGAGATGGGTTGACGTAGGGTTATTTTTATTTCAAGACACGCGAGCACAAAGAAAAGGCCAAGTCTCTTTAAGAAAGAAATGTCACACACTCAATTCGCTTAAATGAAACTCAAATGTGTCATCTCATTCCAAAGGGAAGCCAAAAGGTTGCTGTCCCTTCCCCTTCCTCTTCTTACACATTTTTTATCTCTAGTCTTTGCTCATGCCTTATTTTTTACCTATGTATTTCAGTCCATTAAGTTTATGAGAGCCTTTCTTTGTGATCATTTTGTAATTTTTGTGCTCTTTCAGAGGCACCATAAGAGAGCTCCGGAAGGTTGATGCTTTTAGTACCAGTTTAAATGTTCTTATCTGAGATCTGACTTGCTCTAGGCACCGGTGTTTATGTTGGGCGAGAATTCTAATATTCGCTAGTAGCAGATGCCATGCTCCATTTAATAAATTATGCTATTAAAATTCATAAATTCAAGAAATTAATATTCAGGTTTGCTGTTTTGTACCTTAAAATATTTATCACACTGCGTCTACTCCGGCTCCAGAAAAAGTGAAGATCAAAGCATTCTATTAAATTATATAACTTGTGCAGAGTCAGTACATAAGACGTGTCCATCCAGTAGTACAAGAAGAATTATTTCTTTCCATTTTTTCTAGTCATAACCTACAGAGAAATATGTCCAGTAGCTTTGCACAGGATGTTCCAATATGCACATTGAAGACAAACCCGTCTCGCACTGAAAATTTATGTTCTCTGGGTGCTTCATAACTGGAATCTTTCACTTGAAGCCATTAACTAAGAGGACTTAGGTTAGACCAAAGCATAGCTCTAAATTGAAATGGTCTTGACTGTTGGGCGACTATAAGAACAGCATATTTGTAGTGGCATAATCCACTTAAAGGGATTTTCTCCCAAGCCAGCCTTCCTGTGGCACAGGCCAATGACATGGGCTCTCCACACATCCCTATCCTGAGATTTTACCAAGCCCATTTTTTTCGTCTTGACCTTGAGGTCTCTGCGCCAGGTGTTTCACAGCTGTCCTCTTTTGGTTGTTTAATAAGATAGTGTCAAATTTCACAATTGAGTGGACAAAGTAATATACATACAAATGTAATAAGTCTTCCATTGCTTTTATCCTGTAAAATCATTCTGTAGCATTTATCCAGCAGAATGACCATTGAAGATACATAAGATCACATATTTCCTTGATTTTTTTGTGAAATAAAATGCTGGACTGCTGACTTTGGCATTGGGGCACGTCCCCTCTCTCAAAGGCGCCTGTATCGCTTAAGTGTACATGCGCATTGTGGGTAGCACAGGCCACTTATGCTGGGTGGAGAACCAACATGTACCTTCAGCTGTAGAGCCTGGAATCATCTCTACATGGTGCAATCAGTATGATAGATTTTTCTGTCCATCGTTTTCACCATGAATCGTGTTATCCTTGTTATGAGTAAGTTATAAATACCAAAATTCATGGCAAACGTTTGATAAACAGTCTACCGTGGCATTCCTGTTATTGACAACATTTGTCTTAACTTGCTTTTGAAAAAATAGGACATTGATTTGTTTGTGTTGCTGTAGCCTATTGGTATTGCATAATTCAAGTCTTACGTATTTCCAGAAGCTGGCTTCTCCTTCATGCATGGTACAGTGGCTCAAAACTCCAGAAGTAGGGATGTGAATTCTGCTCTTGCTTTTTGTGCGTGTGTGGAGTTTACGTGTGGACTTCCTCCAGGTATTTTGCCCAGCACTCCAAAAGCACATCTCTAAATCCCATTGTGTGAGAGTGCGTGACCCACAATGGACCGGATGGATGATTTCGTAATTGCTTTCAAATGTAAATGTAGCTTTTATGCTAAACCATAAAGCATGTCCTCAGAGTGTAGGAAATAAAACCAGCCAATATTTGTGCTGTTGCAGATAAAATCGGCACTGATTGTAATTGCAGAATTTAAGCCCATTCTGAATTCTTTTTGACACAGCCCCATTAAACAATAGAAATATTGAAAAGGACGTCTGCATGCCATGCACTTGTTCATTCATATTCAATGTGCGATTTCCCTTATTTTAACTCCCAAAAAACCAAGCAGTACAGCAAAGTATTTTTTTATTTAAACCAGAAATAGTGCTTCATTAAAACCTTTCCAATTAAACTGAAAAATCGTTCCATTTAAAATAATTAGCGCTAATTCTCTATATTTCTCTCCCAAACTGATATAAACAGTCGCGTGAAGATGATTAAAGAGCCTTTTTGCTTCCTCAGACTTTGTTAGTTTCTTTATAGCCTATCTGTTTCATTTAATTAATAGTAGCCCGAAATGAAGGAAATGGAGCATGCTAGGCTAATTGAACACATGAGCAAGCAAGTAATTTACAAGCCGTTATTTTCAGTCACTGGTGATAGGCCTACTTGAAATATGAAAATCGATCCGAGTAGCTTTTATCTAGATTTCAAGTATTTCCACACAATGGATTCCATCTGAACGGTGCTGACCATTAGTTCACATTTATAAGAAATGTTCCATTCTCAGACTGTTCATTGATATATATATATATATATATATATATATAATTTATTTATTTTCCTCCTCACTGGGTTATTAGTGCCTCTTCAGATTTCTACATGTCGTTAATTCAATGGTTAAAACATGAACTGCACCGCAACAATTACTCAAAGTTATTTTTAAAAGAAGGTAATTATGTACCTGTTAATTAAAAATAATAGGCTACTGATGATCTAGACATGATAAAACTTTGCCTTCTCCTGAATTCCAGTATTTACCTTGCTCTTGCTAATCTTGTTACATGTGTACCCAACTGTGGATCTGTTGAATGAAGAAATGACTGATGACAGATGAGAATTTGTGTTGTCTTATGCAAATCCATGTCTGTGGTCATATATATACAGTAAATATGATACATTTGTGTATCCATTGTGTGGAAATGCCAAATATGTATGAAATCACTTTTTCTTGTTTCTTTTCCAGGATTGTCAGATGAAAATGAATTACTCTGTTTCCGTTCCATCGAAAAAGGACGTTCTTGTGGAATTGGATTTAAAATATATTTCAGTAAGGGGTCATTTGTTTAACTGAGTGTCCACCTCAAAGTGTTTCAGAGTGACTGACAATATTTTCTTTTCTTTTTTTTTGTTTCTCATTTCAGTTGCTGAATGTTCTTAGTTTCTCACGGTCTTATCAGTATGCCTTGAAAAATAATGTTGAACAGGAGCTGGGAGAGAAGATAAATTCTCTCTAAAACTCTCACCTTGTCAGCACAAGATTTTGTTGCTGCCATACCTTTTCCAGTCTATGCAGGAAAATAAAGGAGTTTTCATGCAAGCTGTATTATTCTCACCCTTAATTCCTGAATCCTGCTCTGCTCTTTTCATTACTTAATTATTTTTTGTTCCACCTGTTTAATCGCTTTAGCTGTTTTAGAGCAGCATAAACATATTTCAGAGTTCAGTTTTGTAGTTTCAAAAAGAAATAAAATCATTAACTGTAACCATAAATAGCATTTATTTCTTTAGCCATTACCGGAGTTATTTCTGCCACTTGATAACCCCTTTTACCATAATTTTTGTTAAAATTTTAATTCAGTTGATTTAATAGAAATGTGAATTAATATAGCCTTGAGATGACTATGGTGCTACCATTCTGAGTATGTTTATGAAATATTGCCAGACTTTTGATGTGCACTTAGTAAACTCCACAAAACTTTTATAAGGTCCTACACTGCATACTGTGGACTTATCCATTACCAGGTTATGAGTAAAATTTAAATTGGAAATAACTCCAAAGTTAATTAATCATAAAACAAGTGAACAAACACTGGGCTGTGCCCTGAATACAAGGGAAAGAACTCGAAAATAACCAAGACAAAACAAGGCTGGGTGGTATTCAGTCAAGCAGGTTGAACAAATCTTACAGTTAACCTGAATTCTGACTGAAGAAATTTGGGGAGATTTGGGGAATTGACAAATCCTGAAGTCAGGCTTTCAGTTTTGGCCAATCAGAATTCAGGTTTAACAGCAGAATTTGTTAAGCCCGCTTGATAGAATACCCCTCAATACTGTAGGTGCAAACACACAAACAGGCACAACTAGGCATTAGCAGACAAGTAACCACATCCATAAACCTCCTCTTTGGCCTTCCTCTTTTCCTCTTTCCTGGCAGTTCCATCCTCACCATCCTTCTCCCAATACACCCAGCATCTCTCATCTGCACATGCCCAAACCAACGCAATCTCACCTCTCTGACTTTGTCTCCAAACCATCCAACCTGAGCTGACCCTCTAATATATTCATTCCTAATCCTGTCCATCCTCGTCACACCC